>WNWK01044728.1:0-14990 GCA_009830355.1 Cherax destructor | reverse complement strand
TTTTTCAATAAGTCGGTTGTTCTGGGCCGAGGTAGGTGGGACCTAAAAAAGAAAGAAAATCTCAAAAAGAAAATAGCTTACATCATCATTCAATACCTTTACCACACTTCATACATAATCACTGTCTTTGCAGAGGCGCTCAGATACGGCAGTGAGAATAGTCCCTCCCAGCTGTCACTATCCCAGACCCTCCTTTAAAGTGCAGGCATTGTACTTCCCATTTCCAGGAATCAAGTCCAACTAAATCAATTAACTGGTTTCCCTGAATCCCTTCACAAAATGTTACCCTGCTCACACTCCAACAGCTCGTCAGGTCCCAAAAACCATTCATCTCCATTCACTCCTATCTAACACGCTCACACATGCTTGCTGGAAGTCCAAGCCCTCGCCCACAAAACCTCCTTTACCCCCTCCCTCCAACCTTTTCGAGGAAGACCCCTACCTCGCCTTCCTTCCCCTACAGATTTATACGCTCTCCAAGTCATTCTACTTTGATCCATTCTCTCTAAATGACCAAACCACCTCAACAACCCCTCTTCAGCCCTCTGACAAATACAGTGGTCCCTCGGTTATCGCCGAAAATTCGTTCCAGAATGCTGCTCAAGTGCCATTACCGAACGAATTTACTTCCTTAAGAAATAATGTCACGTAGGTTAGTCTATTTCAGACCACCAAAAATACACTTGCAACAGCACTTAAGAAAATACTCTTACATAAATGTTCGAGTTTGGAGATGCATGAAAACCGAGGGACCACTGTACTTTTAGTAACTCCACACCTTCTCCTAATTTCCACATTCCGAATTTTCTGCATAATATTTACACCACACATTGCCCTTAGACAGGACATCTCCACTGCCTCCAGCCTCCTCCTCGCTGCAACATTTGCAACCCATGCTTCACACCCATATAAGAGTGTTGGTACCACTATACTTTCGTACATTCCCTTCTTTGCCTCCATGGATAACGTTTTTTGTCTCCACAGATACCTCAACGCACCACTCGCCTTTTTTCCATCATCAATTCTATGGTTAACTTCATCCTTCATAAACCCATACGCTGACACACAACAAATATAAATACAAATACATAGTACTTAAATGAGTAATACAATAGATAAATAAACATTTAAATAAACATTTAAATAAACATTTAAATAAACATTTAAAATCCCATTTACGTACCTTTATTGAAGACTCGTTAGCATCTGGAAGATAGGGAGGAGAGAAGGAGGACTTATTGTTTGGAAGGGGAATCCCCTTCCATAAAGACTTTAGGTAACAAGTACTTATTCAGGGTTACTTCCCTTCTTTGTCTTTTACTGCCACTAGGATCAGCTTGAGAGTCACTGGGCTCCTGTCGAGGTTATTGTTTGGAGACAGGACAAAATGCTTCAATATGACACTAATATCAGCTCTACAGCTTATTTATCTATCACAATTCATCTAATATGACATAATAAGCAATATTAATAACATAGAAAGATGATATACACTCTAAAAATTCTATGTACATTTAGGGCCCCAGAATCTGGAATTCATTACCAGTAAATACTAAAATAACCTTGTCTGAAAATCATTTAAGACTCTTCTCAAAAACCACCTACTCACCCTTAACTAAATACAGTGGACCCCCGGTTTACGATGGTCTATAAACTCGCCCCTTTATGTAAGCTTATTTTTGTGAGTGCTTTTGTAAGTGTAGTTTTGGGGGTCTAAAAGGACAAATCTAATTTACATTATTCCTTATGGGAATAAATTCGTTCGGTAATTGCACTTGAACAGCATTCTTGAACGAAAAATTGACGTAATCCGGGGGTCCTCTGTACTCATACTCAAAAAATACTCAATGTTATTTTCCTATAAGATAATTTCCATTTTTACTATTATGTTCTATTATACTACTTTCAAAAATGCTCAGTGTTATTTTCCTATTAGATAATTCAATTTTTACTATTATATTACTATTATATTACCACCTACTCACCCTAAACTAAATACGCATTCTGTAAATTACTTTAAAAAATGCTTGATGATATTTTCATTAAGATAATTTCAATTTTTACTATTAACTACCATCCTACTAAACACTTGTTACAATGTAGTATCACCATATTGTAATTTGCCCAATGTAATATCATCATATTGTAATCTTAACAATATTTAAACAAGTCAAACTCAATCAATTTCTCCAATATTATGTACATAGTCAATAAGCCATTAGATTAAGCTGCCCTTAATGCCATGGCATGTCAGTGGCTCTCCTTGCACTTCTATGTAAAATTGCGAAGAAATAAATACAGTGGACCCCCGGATTATGATGGCGTCGGATTACGCTAAATTCGGTTAGCGATACATTTTTCCATAAAAATATTGGCTCAGTTTACGATGATCCGCTCGGAATATGCTATTTGTCTAGGATGCGTACACGTGCCCTGGAACGGCACAACATGCTATCCACAGTCTGTGTGCCATTGTATACCAGCGAGTGAGCGCCACCCCCGCCACCCACGCATTCATTTTGTCATTATTCCATTGTTTTTAGTGCTTGCAACTGCTAAATAAGCCACCATGGGTCCAAAGAAAGCTCCTAGTGCCAGCCCTGTGGTAAAGAGGCTGAGAAATATGGTAGAAGTGAAGGAGATAATAGCAAAATATGAAAGTGGAGTGTGTATCGCTGAGCTGGGCAGGCTGTATGGCAAAGCCTACTCAACCATCGCTTCCATTGTGGCCAAGGGAAATAAAATCAAGGAAGCTGTTGTTGCGAAAGGTGCAAATATGATCACAAAACAGAGATCGCAAGTGCTGGAAGATGTGGAAAATTTGTTGTTGGTGTGGATCAATGAGAAACAATTAGCAGGAGATACAGTGGAACCCCGACTAATGTAAGCTCCATATAACGTAAAAATTGTGTAACGTAAGCTTTTTCGCAAAATATTTTTCTCATGTAGCATACATTTACTCGTGTAGCATAACGTACCAGACCTGTCCACCTGCCCCACGCAGGACGCCAGTCTAGCGTTGTTTACCAGTGAGAGATGTTACGATAAGGGCCTATAGACCACTAATTAGTTTAGTGCTTATCGCAACAACAATACAGCAGGTGCTAGGAAGTAGCTAAATACTAATTTATCTGAGTAATTCAAGGCGAAATGAGGTCTTTAAAGGTCTTTCGAGGTTTTTATTTAAGAATATACAGTGGTACCTCGGTTTTCGCCGAAAATTCGTTCAAGAATGCTGCTCAAGTGCCATTACTGAACAAATTTACTTCCTTAAGAAATAATGTCACGTAGGTTAGTCTATTTCAGACCCCCAAAAATACACTTGCAACAGCATTTACGAAAATACACTTACATAAATGTTCGAGTTTGGAGATGCACGAAAACCGAGGGACCACTGTACAGTGGTACCTCGGTTAACGATATTTTTTCGTTCCAGAATGCTGTTCAAGTGCCATTACCAAACAAATTTATCCCCATAAGGAATAATGTAAAATAGACTAGTCCTTTTAGACCCCCAAAAATACAATTACAAAAGCATTTAAAAAATAAACTTACATAAAAGGGCGAGTTTGGGGACCATTGTTAACCGAGGTACCACTGTACTAAGATTTTCAGAACACTTAGTAAAATAAAAGAATCCTATAACCTTACTCTTAGGAGGGGTGTACACACTTTAAATAAGGCCTTTACTTTCTCATATAAGCACCATAAGTTACCTTTATCTGTTCAGTCTTAAAATAATAACACGGAAAGAGGATATATATATGACACTGCCTTTAAATTGAAACACTTCACAATGTCAATAATAAGTTAGAGTTTATCAGTAGACTTAAGCAGAGAATCACTGCACTGAAGGTCACTATTACTGCTTCCATACGAGTCACAACTCGCTAGTGAACCATAATTCTGAAGTCTATTCTGTAGACAGGACTTGAGGAAATAAGAGAGCCTTTGAGGGTATGCTCAACATTCCAGAGGTGAGAGCAAACTGAGTTTCGGAGAGCCTCAGAGGGTAAGCTCACCATACCAAGGGTGAGAGAACTGAAGAATCTCGGAGAGCCTCTGAGGGTATGCTCACCACACCAAGGGTGAGAGAGAACTGAGTTTTCTATGGTGTGCTCACTGTACCAGGGGTGAGAGAGAACTCAGTTTCTTCTAGGGTATACTCACCATACCAGGGGTGAGAGAGAACTGACCTGAGTAGAGCGCCTAGGTTTGACCTCTACTCTGTATAGAAGGGGGGGGGAACAAACGAGCCGCTCAGTACTTCACACTTTAAAGTCATCTAGTTTCCTAAACACATTCACAAACAATACCCCGTCATAGTCATATATTATAGTCATTTAATATTATAAACTAGAGGAATCTTTAATTTAGGTATTATTAAAGAAACACTGAGTATAATATTAAGTGTAAAACCTTGTTTTAACATTAAACTATGACAGGGCGTAACACCCCCCCCCTCGATGACTAAGTGTCGCACCAAAGAGGGTGTGCGAAACCTTAATGAAAAATAAACTACAAGCTTTCCATCTGACTTAAACACTTAATGAATGTTAATTTATTTTTTCCATCAAAGCCAAGATCCTCATGAGTCACCATACAACGGAAGCGAAGAAGCAGTGTAACTTTGAGCTTCGTTTCTTAGAGGTCAGTCCACAACAGTGATCTCAGGTGACGCTTTGAAGCAGAGGATGTCGACGGAAAGCAGCAAGAGTCATAGCCATGGCGGCATAAATTCTTAACGTCCACTTTCGAACATATCGGCCTCAGGATTCTCCTGAATTTACAACAATCATGTGGCTGTAGACGACAAAAAATTCCAATTAATACACATATATAAAAGGAGCAAAAAAGGGAAAAGCATTTACTTTACTTTTTGCCAAAAACATATGTCAAAAAATTCAATGACCAGTACTTAGGGACGAGACAATGCATCAATGACCAGTACTTAGGGACGGGACAATGCATCAACTTTTACGTTATCTTTTCCATGTACATGGTGAATACTCTAATTTTAACAGACAAGTACTTCAGCTAGGCAAAAATCTTTAAATATTAAAGTATAAGTAAAAGGGGGAGGGGGCACTCGACCGCTCAGATCAGATGAACATCAACTCCTCCTTCAACAAAGTTAAGCTTGGTAAGGGAACAGACTAAGAGGATCACAAAAACAGTTATCAGCAGACAAGCTCCTGGACCTCTACTACACACACAGTTCCCGACATTGTTGGAGTTAAACGCCATGAGCGCCAAATTCTTGTATAAAGTTCTGCAGTTTTACATCCAGAAGTCCGATTAACAATCTTTCCGCTGTGACCCTGACAGTGGATCCATCTGTGATCATCTCGTAAACCTCAACACATGGGAAGTCTTGAACAATGGTAGAACGTTGAAACACTGACAACGGACCGCTATCCACAGCATCTTGTTCAACTCACAGTGCAGAAACAGCAGAAGCTTCAAGCGTCAGACTCAGGATTACCATTGCTGAGTCTTGCAAGCCTTATAGATGGATAATGTCACCTAGTCAACACCAGCACTTTCATCTAGAGCACTGAAGAAGCGAGTGGGTCCGGTACCGGGAGCTCACGACACTGCTTCGAGACCGGAAAAGAAGTCAAGGGGCGGCGACACCTCTGACATTACCTCATAAAGTTTTTTTTTTTTTTCAGTAATAATTTTCTAACCAGCAACCGCTTGTTCAACACTAAAAGTTGACACTAGTAGATACACGATGAACATATAAATAACACTAGATCAGTCAAAATACTATATCAGTGAAAACTGAAGTCGGAGAGAGAGCCAGGGTGATTTGAACAATTGACTAACCATCAACTGCCGGAGCCTTTTATACAAACGGGCCACAAACTGAGCCAGATACTGTTGAAGAGTGGCGTACGTGGGAACCAAGAACATGGCGCCACCACAGCTATGGACACAGACGAGGGTGATGACGAAAAACTAATGGAAGATGAACCCAGGTGAGGGCAGCGTTGCCTTGCACACATACGCGCCTTACCTTCATATCCTCAATATTCTGAAACCTTTTACGGACATGCAGCATACAGCCATTTTCTGCTCAGAGAGACTCACCAGTATACCAATCTGGCGGAATTACAGGCAAACCTCTGCTCAGGGACTAGTTTGTCAGACTAGTGTGTCAGAAATGTGCCGACTTCTGCTCATGACACTGCTCCACCAGTGTCATCTGCACCAGACTTACTTGGCATAACCGATAATCAGGTTCTCTTCAAAAATGCTCACCAGTTTAGTGGAAACATAAGCAGACGTCTGCTCAGGGACTAGTTTGTCAGGCTAGTATGTCAGACGGGTGCAGACTTCTGCTCAGGGACTAGCTTATTAAACAGGGGGTAGTGTGTCAAAAGTATACCAACTTTTGCTCAGGGACTAGCTTGTAATATAGAGGCTAGTGTGTCAGAGGTATATGCTGACTCCTGCTCAGGGACTAGCTTATTAAACACGGGCTAGTTTCAGGAGGCATAGGCAGGTTCCAGCTCAGGGACTAGCTTATTAAACAGGGGCTAGTGTGTCAAAAGTATACCAACTTCTGCTCAGGGACTAGCTTGTAGCATAGAGGCTACTATGTCAGGAAGCATGCAAAAAATACTAATACTGGAAGTGAAACCTATACCCAGGCATCAAGAATGACGACATCTTGAAGTAAATATGAAGAGCATCTGGCTCTTCCTGAAGTGTTGGTCGCGTCTCTATGTTCATGTTCGTATGCTGGACATGAATACAGTAGACCGTCATTTAGCACGAATTTATGATGCATGTTATGGGTATTGCACGATTGAAGAATTGCAGCACATTCTTATCTAACACGACGTAAAACTAATATTACACGGTTCAGCTGGAGGGGAAACATTTTTGAGCACGTGGTCGCCCGCGGTGGGTTAAACCATTGAGTCAGTGGAGGAGTCCTACTGAGGGTGGCTATGAGCCACATCAAGTGTTTAATGCTGACTTTGTTCACATAAAAAGAGGTAAACATAAGTTTGTGTGACTTACTGACTGACTTACTTGACTGAATGAGTTGACTGACTTGACTGACTGACTTGACTGAATGACTTGACTGACTTACTGAATGAGTTGACTGACTTGACTGAATGACTTGACTGAATGACTGAATGAGTTGACTGACTTGACTGAATGATCTGACTGACTTACTGAATGACTTGACTGACTTACTGAATGACTTACTGAATGACTTGACTGACTTACTGAATGACTTGACTGACTTACTGAACGACTTGACTGAATGACTTGACTGACTTACTGAATGACTTAAAGTTAGAGACACTCAGTACAACCATCAACTTCAGTTCCAGAACCTCTACTATCCACCTCAGCCCAGTAGGGCCACAGCATAACTCTCCACTCTCTTCACAATCATCCACAAACACCAGCACACACAATTTAAGGTAAATACTATTACAGTGAACCCCCGGTGTTCGACGGCGTCGGTGCTCGGCCAAATAGGTGTTCGACAGGTTTTTTTACAATATTTTTGACTCGGTATTAGGCGGCCACTCGGAGTTCGACGAGTCGGCTATCCGTCCCGAACGCGTACGCATGTGGCCGTGGCCCAGCTGGGCGCCCAGGCACTCAGTGTGTTATTGTTTACAAGCGAGTGAACACTACCCACGCATTCATACCATATATATTGTCATTATTCCAGTGTTTTTAGTGCTTGTAACTGCTAAATAAGCCACCATAGGCCCCAAGAAAGCTCCTAGTGCCAAGCCTGTGGTAAAGAATGTCAGAAATACGGTAGAATTGAAGAAGGAGATGATAGCAAAATATTAAAGTGGAGTGCGTGTCACTGAGCTGGCCAGGCTCTATGGCAAATCCCATTCCACCATCTCTTCCATTTTGGCCAAGAGAAAGGAAATCAAGGATGCTGTTCTTGCGAAAGGTGCAAGTATGGTCACAAAACAGAGATCTCAAGTGCTGGAACAAGTGGAAACTTTGTTGTTGGTGTGGATCAACGAGAAACAGTTAGCAAGAGATAGTGTTACGCTGGCAATAATATGTGAAAAAGCAAGGCAGTTGCATGATGATCTCGTCAAGAAAATGCCTGCAACGAGTGATGAAGTGAACGAATTTAAAGCCAGCAAAGGCTGGTTTGACAGATTTAAGAAGCGAAGTGGCATACATAGTGTTGTGAGGCATGGTGAGGCAGCCAGTTCTGACAAAAGTGCGGCTGAAAAATATGTGCAGGAATTCCAGGGGTACATAGAGGCTGAACAATTCCAACCCCAACAAGTGTTCAATTGTGACGAAACAGGCCTGTTTTGGAAGAAAATGCCAAACAGGACCTACATTACAAAGGAGGAAAAGGCACAGCCAGGACATAAGCCTATGAAAGACAGGCTCACTCTCATGATGTGTGCTAATGCCAGTGGTGATTGCAAAGTGAAGCCTTTACTGGTGTATCATTCTGAAAATCCCCGAGTGTTTGGCAGATGTGGTATCAAAAAGTCTAATTTGTGTGTGATGTGGAAGTCTAACAGTAAGGCATGGGTCACTAGGGAAATTTTCCTTGATTGGTTCAAAAACGTGTTTGGCCCCAGTGTGAAGAAATATCTCGAGGAAAATAATTTACCACTTAAGTGTCTCCTGATAATGGACAATGCTCCTGGTCATCCTCCAGACTTGGCAGAGCAAATTGTGCAGGGCTGTGAGTTCATCAAAGTGAAGTTCTTGCCCCCTAATACCACTCCTCTCCTCCAGCCCATGGATCAGCAGGTCATTTGCAACTTTAAAAAACTCTACACCAAAGCAATGTTTCGAAAGTGCTTTAATGTAACCACAGACATGGATATGACCCTAAAAGAGTTTTGGAAAGACCATTTCCATATCCTGCATTGTGTAAAGCTT
Organism: Cherax destructor; assembly: GCA_009830355.1. Lineage (NCBI taxonomy): Eukaryota > Metazoa > Arthropoda > Malacostraca > Decapoda > Parastacidae > Cherax > Cherax destructor. The sequence continues at coordinate 6,083 of WNWK01044728.1, read as the reverse complement.
ATAGGTAAGGCTTGGGAGGGAGTGACTACCAGGACTTTGAACTCTGCCTGGAGAAAATTGTGGCCAGACTGTGTCCTAGATTTTGAAGGTTTTGGGGCTGAGCCTCAGAACCCTGAGCCTGTTGTGCAAGAAATTGTGGAACTGGGCAAGTCCATGGGGTTGGATGTTTGTACCCAGGATGTGGAAGAGTTGGTGGAGGAGCACAATGAAGAGTTAACCACTGAAGATCTGCAAGAGCTTCAACAGCAACTGCAACAAGAGACCACAGGTCAGGAAAATGGTCCAGAGGAGGAGGAGGTGGAACCAAGATGGAAGAAGTTGCCTTCTTCAAGGATTAAGGAGATCTGTGACAAATGGGTTGATGTGCAAGGCTTTATGGATGATTATCACCATAACCAAGATGTTGCACGCTGTGTATGCGACATGTTTAATGACAATGTCTTGTTACATTTTAAGGACATTTTAAAGAACCGCCAGACACAGAGCTCCCTGGACAGATTTTTTGTTAGAGAGGGGTCCAGTGACTCTCAACCTGGTCCTAGTGGCATTAAAAGAAAAAGGGAAGTAACCCCAGAAAAGAACTTGGTACCTGCAGTGTTAATGGAAGGGGATTCCCCTTCCAAACACTAGCATACTACTCCACCTTCTCCCCTCCTCCCGTCCTCCAAACATCAACAACTCTTCAATAAATGTAAGTGACATGTTATTGTACTATTTATTTTTAATTTTTTTTATAAAATTGTGTTTAATTTAATGTCAAAAAGTTCTAAAAAATATTTTATTTTAATACTTTTGGATGTCTGGAACGGATTAATTTTATTTCCATTATTTCTTATGGGGAAAATAGAATCGGAGTTCAACCAAACCGGTGGTCGACGGGCCCTCTGTGATGGATTGCCGACGAAAACCGGGGGCTCACTGTATTTCTGTTACATTTGTAGTCTTAAGCACGAAAAACATAATACATCACGATAATGAACTACAATTACATATTCACTTTTATTTTTGTAAGATCTGTTGGTCTAAAAAAAACTTGTTTGGCTCTTTGGGGACTCCCAGGAACATAGCCCTATTTTTCTCATAAGTTCTTTTAATTATCTAACACGATTTTATTTAACACGACATTTTCAGGAACGTAACTACCGTGCTAAATGAGGGTCTACTGTACCTCCAAAATGACTTCTTCCAGGCAACGAAGGAGTTCCAAGTGAGATGCACAGAAAATGCAGCAGCACGAGACAAGGTGGCGAGAAAACCGTCGTTTTCAAAGCATGTCTTAAGGTTCAGACGAGCCGCTTCTCCAAGCCTCCTCTCAGCTGAGTCACAACACAAGTTGCTGAAGCAATGGCTCAGACAGTAACAGACAGAGGAAAACAATCACTGGCTCACACATGAGGAAAACAATATGAGAAAGCACATGTCGCTTTGACAAGTCCGACTCAAACAGTGACTTCCCCGGCATAAACATTCTGTCAAGAGCACTGTTAATGTCTTCGTGACAGTAGTTTGACATTTCCTTAAGGAAATTCTTTTGAAGAATTCTATGTAGTGTCACCCGTGACTTCTCTCTCCCCAAGAGTAGCTCTTACAGTTTTTTTCTCCTCATCTCCGCTGAACACTGGTTCCAGAGGATCATAGGTGATAAACTCACACCACACACTGTTTCCATAAAAGCTTGAACAAATACAAGTCTTGTTTCTCTCTTGTTTCCCAAATTACTTAGTGAGCTCATTACTCCCGAATTTTTCAGTCTCACCAAAATGACTAAAAGGTTCTTGGTCTCAATAGGGGCGCAAACAACAACAATCATGCTAACTCCCGTCGTGTGGATGCTCTTGGCAGCTCCGACCCTGAGGAGACAAATAAGCCAAACATAAGAGCTCCAAACGTATAGGGAGGCACTTACCAAGAACAAGCCCAAAATCACTTTTTTCACACTGCCCAATAATGGTGTCGCCAATACTAAAAGCAAAAGGGGAAGAAACATAGTTACTTATACCCTGTGGTTGCTTGTCTTCTGGGTGAGTAATAAGTGAGAGCCAAACATCAGTAGCCATCCTTGCTGTTCTAGTGATTTCTCTTTTTCATTGGATCAAAATCTATATCCTTTGGACAGGCCCCCATATGTTACAATCCAAATGTTCAAGGATGGTGTCCAAATATCCAAGGATAAGAGAAACGAGAGTCTTAGAGACTTAGAGGGTAAGGGTACTATACAAAAGGTGAGAGAACTGAAGAGTCTCGGAGAGCCTCTGAGGGTATGCTCACCATACCAAGGGTGAGAGAACTGAAAGTCTTCTGTGGTATGCTCACTGTACCAGGGGTGAGAGAGAACTGAGAGTCTTGGGGAGACTATGAAGGTATGCTCACCACACCTGGAGTCTACCTGGAGAGAATTCCAGGGGTCAACGCCCCTGCGGCCCGGTCCGTGACCAGGCCTCCTGTTGGACCAGAGCCTGATCAACCAGGCTGTTACTGCTGGCCGCACGCAGTCCAACGTACGAACCACAGCCCGGCTGGTCAGGTACCGACTTTAGGTGCCTGTCCAGTGTCTGCTTGAAGACAGCCAGGGGTTTGTTGGTAATCCCCCTGATGTATGCTGGGAGGCAGTTGAACAATCTTCGGCCCCTGACACTTATTGTGTTGTCCCTCAACGTGTTAGTGACACCCCTGCTCTTCATTGGGGGGATGTTACATTGCCTGCCGAGTCTTTTGCTTTCGTAGGGAGTGATTTTTGTGTGCAAGTTTGGTACTAAGCCCTCGAGAATTTTCCATGTGTATATAATAATGTATCTCTCCCGCCTGCGTTCTAGAGAGTACAGGTTTAGGAACTTCAAGCGTTCCCAGTAGTTGAGGTGGTTTATCGCACTTATGCGTGCGGTGAAGGTTCTCTGCACATTTTCAAGGTCAGCAATTTCACCCGCCTTGAAAGGTGCCATTAGTGTGCAGCAATATTCTAGCCTAGATAGAACAAGCGATCTGTAAAGTGTCAACATGAGCTTGGCATCCCTGGTTTTGAAGGCTCTCATTATCCATCCTGTCATTTTTCGAGCAGATGCAATTGCTACTTTGTTATGGTCCTTGAAGGTGAGATCCTTTGACATGATCACTCCAAGGTCTTTGACATTAGTTTTTCGCTCTATTGTGTGGTTGGAATTAGTTTTGTACTCCGAAGAGATTTTAATTTTTTCACGTTTTCCATATCTGAGTAATTGAAATTTCTCATCATTGAACTTCATATTGTTTTCTGCAGCCCATTTAAAGATTTGGTTTATGTCTGCTTGGAGTCTAGCCATGTCTTCAACGGTAGACACTGTCATACAGATTCGGGTGTCATCTGCAAAGGAAGACACAGCACTGTGGCTTATATCCCTGTCAATATCTGATATGAGGATGAGGAATAGGATGGGAGCAAGTACTGTGCCTTGTGGAACAGAGCTTTTCACAGTAGCTGCCGCAGACTTTACTCTGTTGACTACTACTCTTTGTGTTCTACATGTTAGGAAATTATAGATCCATCTACCAACTTTGCCTGTTATTCCTTTATCATGCATTTTGTGTGCTATTACACCATGGTCACACTTGTCAAAGGCATTTTGCAAAATCTGTGTATATAACATCTGCATTCTGTTTATCTTCTAGAGCATCCAGGACCTTGTCGTAGTGGTCCAGTAGTTGGGACAGACAGGAGCGGCCTGCTCTAAACCCATGCTGTCCTGGGTTGTGCAATTGATGGGTATCAAGATGGGTGGCAATCTTGCTTCTTAGAACCCTTTCAAAGATTTTTATGATATGGGACGTTAGCGCAATTGGTCTGTAGTTCTTTGCTATTGCTTTACTGCCCCCTTTGTGGAGCGGGGCTATGTCTGTTGTTTTTAGTAGCTGCGGGACGATCCCAGTGTCCATGCTTCCTCTCCATAAGATGTTAAAAGCATGTGATAGGGGCTTCTTGCAGTTCTTGATGAACACGGAGTTCCATGAGTCTGGGCCTGGAGCAGAGTGCATGGGCATGTCATTTATTGCCTTTTTGAAGTCATTTGGCGTCGTGGTGATGTCAGAAAGGCATGCGTCTGTCAAATTCTGTGGCACTCTCATAAAAAATTCATTTAGGGTAAGAGAGAACTGAGAGTCTTCTATGGTATGCTCACTGTACCATGGGTGAGAGAGAACTCAGTTTCGGAGAACCTCAGAGGGTAAGCTCACCATACCAAGGGTGAGAGAACTGAAGAGTCTTGGAGAGACTGAAGGTATGCTCACCACACCAAGGGTGAGAAAGAACTTAGTTTCTTCTAGGGTATGCTCACCGTACCAGGGGTGAGAGAGAACTGACCTGAGTAGAGCGCCTAGGTTTGACCTCTACTCTGTATAGAAGGGGGGGGGGGGAAACAAACAAGCCGCTCAGTACTTCACACTTTAAAGTCATCTAGTTTCCTAAACACATTCACAAACAATACCCCGTCATAGTCATATAATATAGTCATTTAATATTATAAACTAGAGGAATCTTTAATTTAGCTATTATTAAAGAAACACTGAGTATAATATTAAGTGTAAAACCTCGTTTTAACATTAAACTATGACAGGGTGTAACAAGAGAACATTACCCAGTGCGCTCTTTCAAACATTCACAATACTTTTGTTGTATTTTTTGGTGGTTTAGTGATTTTCACTGTGAAATAAGTCACCATGGGTCCAAAGAAGCTTCTTAGTGGCACCCCTGTGGTAAAGAGAGTGAGGAACACCATCGAACTGAAGAAAGAGATTGTAGAAAAATATGAGTGGTGTACGTCTGAGTGAGCTTCCCAGGATGTACAAGAAAACCCCATCTACTATCAGCACTATCCTGGCAAAGAGAAACGAGATCAAGGAAGCTAATGTTGCAAAAGGGGTTGATATGTTAACGAAAAATAGATCGAAAACAGTGGATGAGGTTGAGAAGTTGTTGATGGTGTGGATAAACAATAAACAATTAGCAGGCGATAGTATTTCCACATCGATAATTTGTGAAAAGGCAAGGCAGTTGCACGCAGATCTTGTCAAGACAATGCCTGGAACCAGTGCTGAGGAGAGTGATTTTCAAGCCAGCAGAGGCTGGTTTGACAGGTTTAAGAAACATAGTGGCATGCACAGTGTTGTGAGGCATGGTGAGGCAGCCAGCTCAGACAAACGTGCAGCTGAAAAATTTTTGAGTGAATTTAAGGGGTTCGTAGAGGCTGAAGAATTCCTCCCCCAACAAGTGTTTAATTGTGATGAAATAGGCCTGTTTTGGAAAAAATGCCCAACAGGACCTTCATTACTCAGGAGGAAAAGGCACTGCCAGGACACAAGCCTATGAAAGACAGGCTAACTCTTATGATGTGTGCCAATGCCAGTGGTGATTTTAAAGTGAAGCATTTACTGGTGTATCACGCAGAAAATCCCAGAGCCTTCAAGAAACACAATGTTAACAGGAATAATTTGTGTGTGCATTGGAAGGCTAACACTAATGCATGGGTCACTAAGGATTTTTCATGGAATGGTTGACTGGAGTGTTTGGCCCTAGTGTGAAGAAATACCTCCTGGAAAAGAAATTGCCACTCAAGTGCCTCCTGGTACTGGACACTGCTCCTGCTCATCCTCACAACTTGCAAGAGTTGTTGTCTGAGGTAGATCATGGTAATGAATATGATATTGTGTATATGGACTTCAGTAAGGCTTTCGATAAAGTTCCACATCAGAGGCTACTGAGGAAACTTAAGGCACACGGAATAGGAAAAAAAATTTCCTGGGTAGAGGCATGGTTGACAAATAGGCAGCAGAGAGTTTGCATAAATGGAGAGAAATCAGAATGGGTGCACGTCTCAAGTGGTGTTCCACAGGGGTCAGTTTTGGGCCCCTGTTGTTTACAATTTACATAAACAACATAGATGAGGGAATAAATAGCAACATATGCAAATTTGCTGATGACACCAAAATAGGCCATCCAATTCATTTTAATGAGGACATTAGCACACTCCAGGATGATTTGAATAGACTGATGCAGTGGTCGGAGAAGTGGCAGATGCACTTTAATGTAGACAAATGCAAAGTTCTAAATGTTGGGC
>WNWK01044727.1:5000-14990 GCA_009830355.1 Cherax destructor | reverse complement strand
TTTTCAATTTATCTCCCGCACTCTACTTCTCTCACATCTCTACTTCTCTCACAGCTCTCTCATCTCTTATATCTCCCGCATCTCTCACTTCTCTCACATCTCTCATCTCACTTCTCTCACATCTCTCATCTCACTTCTCTCACATCTCTCACTTCCGGAAAACAACGATGAACGAGGAAAAGGATTGTTACTATGCGTCTTGGGGAAGCACTAGACCTGTAGGGGCTACTCAGAACTTCTGCAAAATGAGGTAATCGGTTTCCCATGGAAGGGGAGAGTTAGCTCCAGTTCCCTGGATCAAGAGCCTAGTTGGAGACGCGATTCGAAGCTGCTGAATGGATCTTGATTCAAGGAATTAGAGCTATGTTTCCCATGAATGGAAGTCAGCGTGAGTGTGGACCCATCAACTCTTGGGTCATTTATCAAGTCTTGGGTCACCCATCAACCTTGGGTCACTTATCAACTTTGGGTCACCCATCAACTTTGGGTCACCCATCAACTCTTGAGTCACTTATCAACTCTTGGGTCACCCATCAACTCTTGGGTCACCGTCAACTCTTGAGTCACTTATCAACTCTTGGGTCACCCATCAACTCTTGGGTCACCCGTCAACTTGAGTCACTTATCAACTCTTGGGTCACCCATCAACTCTTGAATCACTTATCAATTCTTGGGTCACCGTCAACTCTTGGGTCACCCATCAACTCTTGAGTCACCCATCAACTCTTGGGTCTCCCATCAACTCTTGAGACACCCATCAACTCTTGGGTCACCCATCAACTATTGGGTCACCCATCAACTCTTGGGTCACCTATCAACTCTTGAGTCACTTATCAGCTCTTGGGTCACCCATCAACTCTTGGGTCACTCATCAACTCTTGAGTCACTCATCAACTTTTGGGTCACTATCAACTCTTGGGTCACTCATCAACTCTGGGTCACCCATCAACTTTTGAGTCACCCATCAACTCTTGGGTCACCCATCAACTTTTGGGTCACCCATCAACTCTTGAGTCACTCATCAACTTTTGGGGTCACTCATCAACTCTTGAGTCACTCATCAACTCTTGGGTCACCCATCAACTCTTAAGTCACCCATCAACTCTTGGGTCACTCATCAACTCTGGGTCACCCAACAACTCTCTGGTCACCCATCAACTTTTGGATCACCCATCAACTCTTAGGTCATTTATCAACTCTTGGGTCACCATCAACTCTTGGGTCACCCATCACTCTGGGTCACCCATTAACTCTTGGGTCACTCATCAACTCTTGGGTCACTCGTTAACTCTTGGGTCCCTCATCAATTCTTGGGTCACCAATCAACTCTTGGGTCATTTCTTCAACTCTTGGGTCACCAATCAACTTTTGGGGTCACTCATCAATTCTTGGGTCACTAATTTTTGGGTCACCCATCAACTATTTGGTCACCCATCAACCCTTTGGTCACTCATCGTTTTGGGTCACCCATCAACTCTTGAGTCACCCATCAACTTTTGAGTCACTCATCAACTCTTGGGTCACTCGTTAACTCTTGGGTCCCTCATCAATTCTTGGGTCACCAATCAACTCTTGGGTCACTCTTCAACTCTTGGGTCACCAATCAACTCTTGGGTCACTCATTTTCAAATTTTGGGTCACTAATTTTTGGTCACCCATCAACTCTTGGGTCACCGTCAACTCTTGGGTCACCCATCAACTTTTGGGTCACTCATCAGCTCTTTGTCACTCATCAGCTCTTGGGTCACTCATCAGCTCTTGGGTCCCTCATCAACTCTTGGGTCCCCAATCAACTCTTGGGTCACCCTTCAACTCTTGGGTCACCAATCAACTCTTGGGTCACTCATCAATTCTTGGGTCACTAACTTTGGGTCACCCATCAACTATTTGGTCACCAATCAAATCTTTGGTCACTCATAAATTTTTGGGTCACCCATCAACTCTTGAGTCACCCATCAACTCTTGAGTCACTCATCAACTCTTGGGTCACTCATCAACTCTTGGGTCGCCCATCAACTCTTGAGTCACTCATCAGCTCTTTGGTCACTAACGTTTGGGTCACCATCAACTCTTGGGTCATCCATCAACTCATGAGTCACCCTTCAACTCTTAGGTCACTCATCAACCTTGGGTCACTCATCAACTCTTGGGTCACCCATCAACTCTTTGGTCACCCGTCAACTCGGGGTCACCCATCAACTCTTGGGTCCCCCGCTACTCTTGGGTCACCCATCAACTCTTGGGTCACTCATCAGCTCTTTTGTCACTCATAAACTCTTGGGTCACTCATCAGCTCTGGGTCACTCATCAACTCTTGGGTCACTCCTCAACCAGCGGAGGATGGACTAGGTAGGTTCTCCTCGACGGTGAACGTGAGTTACCAACTCATTTGCATTATAGCAACTCATTTGCATATCTCCCTACCTCCCTAATATTCCTTCACCCTCCCCCCCTTCCCTCCCATCTTAATCCTCCCTCCCTCCTCTTCGTCCATCAAGGGTCACCCCTCACCCTTGAACCTAGCGCTTCGCCCCTTAATTCATCACCCCATGGCTTCTCCCTACCCATCCCTTTCATCTCCTTCATCAACCACCCTGTCTTAATGGCCACCACGTGATAGTAATTCCAGCTCTGCTGCAACGAAGTCGTTGTGGCTCCTGGAGTTAGCGAACTCCAAGTGGAATTCTTGACGATATTCCAGCTCCCCGCTGGAGCCTCCCAGATCAGACTGACGGATTTGTATTCTTTCTTGTATACAGTAACTTTATTCAGGTAGAGATACACATAAATACATAGCAACATATGTGTTCATTACTTAGGGTAACTCCAAGACGCCATCATAGTTTGATGGAATATTGCTAGAAAACGTAACCAGATTTTGCCCCCACAATTCAACTCTCTTATTGAATATTATTGCCACACACTGCGAGTGTTCTCACAGTGTAACTATAATGATAATGCAGTGCGATACCCACACACTACTAGTGTTCCCACAGTGAAACTATAATGCAGTGTGTGGTAGCAACACACTGCTAGTGTTCTCACAGTGTAACTATAATGCAGTGTGTGGTAGCAACACACTGCTAGTGTTCTCACAGTGTAACTATAATGCAGAGTGTGGTAGCAACACACTGCTGGTGTTCTCACAGTTAACTATAATGCAGGTGTGGTACCCAACACACTGCTGGTGTTCTCACAGTGTAACTATAATGCAGAGTGTGGTAGCAACACACTGCTGGTGTTCCCACAATATAACTGTTTACAAACATGCAAGGCTCCAGGAAATAAAATCAAGTTTGGTACCAAAAATTTAATTAAAAATAATAAAAGATAGCGTGGAAGACGCTCTCAGCATTTACAAAAAAAAAGTCCTGGTCGAGCAGGGCGTCGCAATTAGTTATATCTTTCCATCGGTCGCTACAAAAACAACAGCGGCCGGCGGAATGCTGCATAAAATTATTCTAATCTTTGACAGAGGGACATAAAATGATAGGGCGAGTTTGCACGGTGTATTTTACAGGAAAATCATCTAGAGGGGGAAGAGGTAGGAGGAAAATCCCTTTTGGTGTGCCTATTGAACTTCAGTCTGCAGCTCCTGGCCTGGACCTCTTTTTCCCTTTTGGCACTCTGACCTTCGGTGAAGCCCCAGGAGTCCTGGGCTTTTTATTCATTATCTGGGCAGCCTCGGGCACAGGATGTCAGAGGAAAAAAACAAGAAAAATATTAGTTTTTTATTATCGCTTTCTATGGGTTTTCATTTCTGTCACAATTTCATTTTTTCCTCCTCCGTCTCTCTCGTTTGTATGTATCTCTAATCTTTCAATTGTGTTTACAAGCCTTAAAAACCACTGTTTTTTCCTCCCATTATTAGTATAGTTCTTATGAAAATATTACTGTTTCTTCTCTCATGGCTTCTTCAGTATTCTGATCAGCTCAGAATCCACTATTGGCATTTCTGTGAGAGATAACCTTGGCGGTGTCACCCCACATAATTTGTCCACCTACCAGCTCCGGCTACAATGAGAGTAAAGTGAGAGTAAAAGGTAGATGCGTTACAACGACAATAGAAACAGCAAGTAAGAGAGAAGTGAAGATTTATAAACTAAAGGAGGAGGCGGTTAGGGTAAGATATAAACAACTGTTGGAGGACAGATGGGCTAGTGAGGTATAGGTAGTGGAGTAGAAGAGGTATGGGGTAAGTTTAAGAATATAGTGTTAGAGTGTTCAGCAGAAGTTTGTGATTCTAGGAAAGTGGGTGCGGGAGTGAAGAAGAGCGATTGGTGGAATGGTGATGTAAAGAGAGTAGTAAGGGAAAAAAGTTAGCATATGAGAGGTTTTTACAAAGTAGAAGTGATGTAAGGAGGGAGGAATATATGGAGAGAAAAATAGAGGTTAAGAAAGTGGTGAAGCAATGCAAAAAGAGAGAAAATGAGAGGGTGGGTGAGATGTTATCAACAATTTTTGTTGAACATAAGAAAAGTTTTGGAGTGAAAATTAATAAGTTGAGAAAGCCTAAGGAAAGAATAGATTTGTCAGTTAAAAATAGGAGAGGAATCTTATTAAATTTAGAGTTAGAGGTATCGGGTAGATGGAGGGAATATTTTGAGGAATTGTTAAATGTTGATGAAGATAGGGAAGCTGTGATTTCGTGTATAGGGCAAGGAGGAATAACATTTTATAGGAGTGATGAAGAACCAGTTGTGAGTGTGGGGAAAGTTCGTGAGGCAGTGAGTAGAATGACAGGGGGTAAAGCAGCTGGGATTGATGGGATAAAGATAGAAATGTTAAAGGCAGGTGGGGATATAGTTTTTAGAGTGGTTAGTGTTTTTATTTAATAAATGGATGGAAGAGGTAAGGTACCTAGGGATTGGCAGAGAACATGCATAGTTCCTTTGAAAAAAGGCAAAGGGGAAAAAAAGAGAGTGTAAAAATTATAGGGGGAATTTTTTTTAATTTTCCCCTTTTGCAGTGAGTATACCTTTTTGGGTAAAATTGTAGGGGGTTAGAGGTTATTAAAATTGAAAGAATTAGGAGTAAGACAGAGAGCAGGATAGCAGATGAATCATAAAATTTAAAAAAAAGGGGGAAAAAGGTGAGTGATTCACTGAGGAGGGGGAGACAGAGAATTTTTTATCCATGAAAGCAAAGAGGGGAATGTATGATAGTATAGTTATCCAAAAATTTTATAGGGGTGTGAGACATGGGTTGTAAATGTTGCAACAAGGAGAAGGCGGGGAGGCAGTGGAAATGTTATGTCTGAGGGCAATGTGTGGTGTGAATATAATGTAGAGAATCCGAATTTTGGGAGATTGGGAGGAGGTGGGGATTAAAAACTATTATCCAGAGAGCTGAGGAGGGGTTATTGAGAGGGTTTTTGGGCATATAGAGAAAAGGGCAACAAAATAGCCCACTTCGAGAGTGTATAAATTGTAGTGGAGGGAAGGGGGGGGTAGGGGTCGGCCTAAAAAAGGTTGGAGGGGGGGGGGAAAGGAGGTTTTGTGTGCGAGGGGCTTCCAGCAAGTGTGCGGAGTGTGTTAGATAGGGCAAATTTGGGGACAAATGGTTTTTAGGACTTGATTTTGCTGTTGGAGTGTGAGAAGGTAACATTTATGAAGGGTTTCGGGGGAAAATGGCAGGGGACTTGATTCCTGGAGATGGGAAGTACAGTGCCTGCACTCTGAAGGGGGGGTGTTTTTGCATTTTTGTAGGTGTAGTGTGCACGTCTGGCAAGACAGTGATGGGGAATGATGATGAAATTTTTTGTCAGGCCACCCCGCCTTTGTGGCCACCCTGCCTTTGTGGCCACCCTCCCTTTTTGGGCCCACCCTCCCTTTTGTGGCCACCCTCCCTTTTGTGGCCACCCTGCCTTGGGGCCCCCCCCTGCCTTGGTGGCCACCCTGCCTTGGTGGCCACCTTGCCTTGGTGGCCACCCTGCCTTGTGGCCACCTTGCCTTGGTGGCCCCCTTTGTTTGGGCCCCCCTTTGTTTTGGCCACCAAGGAAAAGGGGGAAAACGGCCGATGTTTTAAAAAATAAAGCAGGTGCGGGTGTTTTGGGTCATCCAGCAACTGCTGTCGATCTGACTACTTTGCCCTCGACTTTAAAAATTCTTCTTGTCATCTCGATACTTCAAGATTCTGTTCCCGAAATCACTCCTAAGTCTTTATTTCAATTGGTCATTTATTAGCTGTTTTACGTTTCTTTCCCGCTGTCGACCCCCCTCTCATTCTCCTCCCACTTGTGCTCTCAGGAAAATCCCCCTTTTTCCCCTTTTCCCCCTTGTGCTCTCAGGAAACTCATTCTCCTCCCACTTGTGCCTCAGGAACTCCCCATTCCCCCCCTCCCACTTGTGCTCTCAGGAACTCTCATTCCCCCTCCCACTTGTGCCCCCCCAGGAACTCTCATTCTCCTCCCACTTGTGCCCCAGGAACCCCATTCCCCCTCCCACTTGTGCCTTTTCAGGAACTTTTTTCCCCCCCCTCCTCCCACTTGTGCCTCAGGGAAATTTTCCCCTTTTTTCCTCCCACTTGTGCCTCCCGGAACTCTCATTCTCCTCCCACTTGTGCCCCAGGAAAATCCCCCTTTTTTCCCCCCCCCTTGTGCTCTCAGGGGAAATCTCATTCTCCCCCCCCTTTGTGCTCTCAGGAATTTCATTCTTTCCCCCCACCCTTTTGCTCTCAGGAACCTCATTCTCCTCCCACTTGTGCCTCAGGGAACTCTCATTCTCCTCCCACTTGTGCTCTCAGGAACTCCCCCCCAAACCCCCCTCCCACTTGTGCTCCAGGAACTCTCATTCTCCTCCACTTGTGCTCTCAGGAACTTTCATTCTCCTCCCACTTGTGCCCCTAGAACTCTCATTCTCCTCCCACTTGTGCTCTCAGGAACTCTCATTCTACTCCCACTTGTGCCTCAGGAATTTTTATTTTTCCCCCCACTTGTGCCCCCCTCGGGAACTCTCATTTTTTTCTCACCCAGCTCTCTTTCCACTTATTTCCCCCTTAACTATGTAAATGAAACACACAATGTATCAAGACTTTTCCCATCCTTTTGGGACGATAAAACCCTAGGGGCGAAACTTTAAGGTTTTTAATATGCAAGCCGCATTGGTTTTTTTAGATACCGTCCGATACTGTCACCGCACCCCCCACTGTTTTGGGATATCAGCCCATGCTTTAACCGTGGCTGGCTCAGACATATTATAAATGATATATTTTTACCGATAAATGATAAGTAAGACAGGGAAAACACTTAGGTATCTTTTTTGGGCCCAAAATAAAGATACTTAAGTGCTCCCCCGGTTTTTAATCATGGCTCGGAGACCCTTTATGAGCGTTGCCCTTGGCCTCCACGGTCGCGGGGCAACAATAACAACAAAAACACACACACACAGAGCAGGAGGGATGTGAGGGGACCTGATGAGGACAAAAAATACTGAGAGGAATTGACGAGGTGGTTACGGATAGAATGTTGCAAAATGGGACACAAACAACTCAGATGAGTCAGGGGGTGTTAAGGGAAATATTTCTTCAGTCATAGAGTTGTCAGGAAGTGGAATAATCTGGAGAGTAATGTAGTTCAGGCAGGATCCATTCATAGCTTCAAGAAAGATATGATAAAGCTCATGGAGCAAAGAGAGTGGACCTAGTAGCGACCAGCGAAGAGGGGGAGGGGCCAGGAACTATGACTCAACCCCCGCAACCACAAAAAGGTGAGTTCCCCACACACACACACACACACACGGGATGTTAGGACGTTTTCTTCAACATTAGAGTTGTCAGAAGTGGAATAATCTGGAGAGAAGTAGGGGGGCGGGGGCCCGGAGCTACGAATCAAACCCTGCAACCACAAATAGGTGAGTACACACACACACAGACACACACACACACCTGTTGGTTCTTCCAGACAGGGAACACTGGAATAATCAACACACACGACCTTACCCTCCCCCTTTTTAAACAAAGCTTTACATCTCCCAACCCCCCTTAGCAATATGCAATACGCAGTGCTAATGTGCCAGCGTCTTAACAAAAATTTCCGCAACAAATATGCCGCTTGATTTGCCAATATGCCCCGGAAACCCCGAATGACACGCCCGATACGTATGTAAGCTCCGACGGGGATTCGATCCTCATCATGTCCGGTAGAATGAATTCAATTACATTCAGGAAAGGGTGGTGTTGCTGGCGGCAGTAGCCTCGGGAGACCCAAAGACCATTACCCACCAAGCGATAAAAGTAATGAATCGTCTGGTCCTGGAGGCGGTCAAAGTTGCTGCCAGATAAAAAAAAAAAAAAAAAGGGGAGAGAGAGAGAGAGAGAGAGAGAGAGAGAGAGATTCATCCTCGCCATTATCCATTTTTTTTTCCTTTAGGGCAGGAGTGAGGGTGAGCAAAATTGCAGGGGTAAAGGCGTTGAAGGATGCTGTCTCTGGGAACCGTCTGGCCAGGGTGATGATGAAGGAGGCTGAAGAATGTTGAAGGATGCTGAAGGAAAACTGGGTGGATGCTTTAAAGGGTACTGAAGGATTTGGGAAAGGGTCCGAGATATTGAACGATGTTGAAGAATGCTGAAGAATACTGAAGGGGTGCTGAAGTATACTGAAGGATGATGAAGGACACTGTAGGATGAAAGATGATGAAGGATGCTGGAGGACACTGAAGGATGATGAAGGATGCTGCAAGTCCGGTGAGAGGATGACAAATAGAGTTTGTGTTTTTAAAAATTAAAACAAACAAGATGCAAAAAATTATTATATTTTGATTTAAGGGCATTAAAAATATTTTTCACCAAAAGAGATAGATCAACATTAAACACCAAAAAGGTATGATAATCAACATTCCTACCACAAAGGTATGATACATAAAATTTCACAAAAAAGGGTTTGAATAAATTCAAACCACAAGGGATGAAAATCAACATTTTCCACACAAAGGTATGAAAATAAAATTCACTACCAAAAAGGGTATGATAATCAACTTTAAACACCACAAAGGTATGATACATAAACATTCACCAACAAAGAAATGATACATCAACTTTCACTACCAAAAAGGTATGATACATCAACATTCACTACCACAAAGGTATAAACATAAAATTTCACTCCAAAAGGATAACATCAACATTCACTCCCAAAAAGGTATGATACATAAACATTCACCCACAAAGGTATGATACATCAACATTCAACACTCAAAGGGAATGAAGATCAACATTCAAACCAAAAAGGTATGATAGATAAACATTCATTACCACAATAAAAACATCAACATTCACTAACAAAAGGGGATGATAGATCAACATTCAACATCACAAAGGTTTGATAAAAAATTCAAATCACAATGGTATGATGATCAACATTCAACATCACAATGGTATGATAGATAAACATTAAACTCCAAAGGATGATAGATCACATTCACCCCCCAAAAGGGATGATAGATCAACATTCAACATCACAAAGGAAATATAGATCACATTCAACACAAAAAGGTAGATAGATAAAATTCACACCACAAAGGTATGATAGATCAACTTTTCAAATCAAAAAGGTATGATAGATCAAATTCAACATCACAAAGGATGATAGATCAACATTCAACATCACAAAGGTATGATAGATAAATTTTCAACATCAAAAAGGTATGATAGATCAACATTCACTCAAAAAATGTATGATAGATCAACATTCACTACTACAAATGTATGATAGATCAAAATTCAACATCACAAATGTAATAGATAAACATTCAACATCAAAAAGGTATGATAGATCAACATTCAACATCACAAAGGTACGATAGATCACCATTCACTACCACAAAGGTATATAGATCAACATTCAACACCAAAAAAGGTATGATAGATCAACATTCACACCACAAAGTATGATAGATCAACATTCAACACCAAAAGGTATGATAATCAAAAATTCAACACCACAAAAAGTATGATAGATCAACATTCAACAAAAAAATTTGATAAATCACATTC
>WNWK01044726.1:0-14991 GCA_009830355.1 Cherax destructor | reverse complement strand
AGATGCCACAAGGAAGCTCCTGCCCATGCCATTGCTCCAGGATGGAGGCTGCGACGACCGCAGCGAACTCCGGTGCCCCCCTTGGGAGCCAGAGCTGTTGGCAGTGCACTGGACAGCCCTACCAGGCAGCAAAGGTCATTGTCCCCGCACATTATGCAACGTCTTGCTTCAGCTAGCATTACGGGTGTGGAAAGCCCTGGGTGTGTGTCGTATTACACTGATGGCTCCAGAGACCCAGAGGCGGGCCGCACAGCTGCTGGGATGTTTCACAGCAATCTGACAGTAGGATGGCGCCTTCCAGACCATTGCACCATCCTCCAGGCTGAGCTATATGCCGTTCAACAAAGCTCTGCAGCATGCACTTCAAACCATCAGCATCCTCCTGTCATCCATGTTGATTCCAAGTCAGCAATCCAGGCAATTCTGCACAAAGAGATAAGGGACAACATACACTTCCTCACGTCCATTCGGGGCAACCTGCAGATGCTCATGGCCCAGGGTCACAGAGCCACCATCAACTGGATCCCGAGCCATGTGGGTATCCCCGGCAATTATGCAGCAGATGAGGCTGCTAAGGCTGCAACGCTCGAGGCACAGCCACGTGTTGCACTCTCCATCAGCCTCAGCCAGATTATGATATGGGCTACCAGTGCGGCCAGGCGCCCACTTCCTGACCCTGGGGATTCCCGGAGCCGCCGCTGGTATGACAGGGCGACTCACAGGGCACCCCCTCCAACCATTCAGAAGCAGGCCAGGGAGCTGCGGGTGGCTGTCCACTGCCTGCACTTAGGGTATCCCACCGCTGCTCGGATCATTGAACGGGCAAGAGAGGAGCTGTGCCCACTGTGCCTGGATGGTTTCAACACCCCTGGTGCACTACCTGTTGGACTGCCCAGCTACATTGTCCCTTTGCCGCAGACACTTCCCAATGACCCCACACTGCAGCCACCTGCCAGCGAAGGGAAAAGTGTGGAGTGTGCAGCAAGGCACACGACTCAGAGGACTGCATTGCAACCCTCAAGCAACCGACCAGCGAGGCCCCTCGGCTGGAGCCCAAGTATGCCAACTTCTCAAAGAGGCACCATGCCTGGAACCAGAGCTGCCCTGTGATAGTGCAGCACTGGCAGCAGGTGCATCACCAGAACGGCCTGGCAACCATGGCACAGCCCAACCCTAGGACCACCCAGCAACAATCAGCAAGGGCTCCAACCACGGCACCACTGATGCTGCAGATGGACAATACCAGTGAGTTCTGAACGTTGGGCTCCCAGCAAAGGCGTCAGGGATACAGTCGCTGGCTTACAGCATCATGGCCAACAGCTGAGCTAGACCGCAAGATGGCCGAGAAGACAGAATCACTGGGACCAGCAGGCCCCTGGCGGGCAACGGCAATCCACGCCACCCCACCAGCAGGCCTCCTCTTCCCAAGGGCAGGCCCCTACTGTGAGTGGCCAGAGTCAAGCAGCAGCTCTATGCCAAGAGACCCAGAAGCCCATGGCCACTCTTGCCACTCAGGCCTGACCCAGGGTGCACCCAGCTTATTCGGCTGCAGTGTCTACAGCCACCTAAACATACCCACAGAACCAGCCCCAACACGAAGAGTAGGCCGACCCAATGCCTAGAGGTAATGATACTCATTTCCTGCTCGATTGAAGAAAACTGTCAGGGTCATCACAGAGCTCCTCTCTTGCCTGCTGCCATTGGCAGAAGTGCCTGCAGAGAGTTCCTGTCATGGATGTTAGGCGTGGTCCTATTGGACAGGAAGGACTCAATGGAACTTCAGGACATCATCTAGGAGTCTTTCTGGTCCATGATGGAGGAGACGCCGGGGTCACCAACGACGAGTCCCAGGCAGAGATGGAATCAGAGGACCAACTCTACAGCCCTTGAAGATCCTCCAGTGGAACATTTGTGGGCTGCAGCAGAAAATTCACTTAACAATTGAGACTGCAGTACAAGATAAAGTCGACGTCTTCCTGCTCCAGGAGATGCTTATCAAACCACTGCACCAACCACAGCCACGTATCTTGGGATTTCCGGCCTACCTTCAGCACCTGGAAGGCACCGGCAGGGGCACGGCGATCTACGTGAGGAACAGTACCCCTCACTCAATCTCCGCTGACCCCATCGACTGTGGAGAGGGGTGGAGATTCAGTCCGTCACCATACACCTGCCAGATGGACCTCTTGTGGTTTACAACATATACACATACAGAAGCTATCAGTCCACCCTTGACATTTCAGAATTGGCAGCACTCGCCCCTTTCTCCCTGGAGGGTCTTGTGGTGGCTGGGGATGTCAACGCCCACTACTGTGCTGGAGGATGTACCTGATATCTTCCTACTCAACAACGGGGAGCAAACCCATCACTACGGCAGCCGCTTGGACATCACACTAATCTCCAGAGGGCTGCTTTCAAGTGCAGGATGGGAGGTCCACCCCCATCTAACCAGTGATCACTGCAGTGATCACCACATTGATGGTCCAGTGGCACCCGCCACCCACATACCCCCCCAAATGGAATCTCAAGAAGGCCGACTGGCAGTGCTTTCAGGTCACAGAGCACTGGTGGGCAGAGGCTACGAAGATCCAGACGAGGCAGCTCAGTGCTTACAAGCAGCCTTCACGCGGGCAGTGGAAGCAGCCATACCTCGGACTACAGGCAGAGGGTCATACAAGACCGACTGGTGATTCTACAATGAAAATGTCACGGCGAAGAACCACGTCTATGTTGTCCGCAAGATGCACACACTCAGTCCCACAGCAGAGTCCATGCATCTGCTAAAGGAAGTGGTGCAGCATGCGTGCCATATCTCTCACAGTCTGGCAAGCAAAATGGTTCGAGTGTGCCTCTCTCAGCTACTCGACCACCTTATCTGAGGTATGAACCAAGATAAGAAGGGCCATTGGGCAGTGTCGTGTGGCTCGAGCACACTCAGACCCCACAATGGAGGTGGAGTGTCTCGTGGAACTCTTCACCTCCAGAGCAGCTACAACTCAACTGCCTCAGGATCTCCAGGACCTACAGGCCACCATCTTTCCCGGAAGGATGGTGGCAATCCAAGCGACATGCCAGGCAGCAGACAACACCGACAAAAACTTCAGCCTGGAGCTCCAGGCAGCATTCACATCTTCTCGGGACACTGTACCAAGGCATGATGGTGTCACCTATGGCATGATAACTCGATCTGGCCAATCTGGTCACGAAGCCGTCCTGGGGGTCATCAACAGGACTTGGAGGTCTGGCAGACTTCCTGCTGTATGGGAAGAGGTCAACATCATGCCAATTCCTAAGCCCAGGGATCTTGGCAGTGGGAGACCCATCTCCCTCACCAGCTGCATCTCCAAGGTGTCTGAGAGGATGGTGTTGGAGCGACTGAGGTGGAAGCTTGGCCCTCCTGAAACACCTCTATGGATTCAATAAAGGAGTGGGCACCTTCGAGAGCATCACCACCCTGCTGGCCAGCATTGAGTCTGACATCCATGCCCACATTGTCATCTTTCTAGACCTCGAGAAAGCTTTCGAGTTGGCCAGCGCACCTACCAGCCTTGCACTCTTGTCCCACAGGGGAGTTAAGGGCAGGCTGCTTGCGTGGATTCTATCTTATCTCCAGGACAGGCATGCACAGGTACGCTTCCAGGGGTATGCCTCCTTTCTCAAGACCCTGGAAAATGGCACTCTGCAGGCGGGGTGCTTAGTCCCGCCCTATTCAATGTATTGATGCACGAGCTTGTGAGACAGCCATTCTCCACAGGCACCCACCTGCTCAGCTACACCGACGACCTGGCACTTGTACCCGGGAATTGCCAGCTGATACAGCGTGCCTAGAAGGATCTCGATCTGCTGACTTCCACCTGCCATTATCTGGGGCTCAAGATATCCACAGAAAAGTAAAAAGCCATGATCCTACACACCAGGGAATCCAATCAGAGGCTGCAGATCCTAGGCATCAGCCTGAAATGGGTTCCCAGTTATATGGCATCTACATCGACAGGAGCCTCACCTTCAAAAAAACACGCAGGACACATCAAAGAGCGAGCTATGCTGAGGGTCAGGGTAATGAGTGCCAACCCTAGGGTCAGGGCCAGCCACAAGGTCATGACTGTTCTACATACAGGCCATACACTCACTCATGGACTACGAAGCACTTGCACTAGTTCATGCCAGGCCTACAAACATCAAGTGTCTGTGTTGTCCAGAACACAGCTATACGGGCACCTAGGCAGGCTAACTCAGTGACTCTGAACTTCGAGATCCAACTGCAGCCTCTCGAGGACAGGATCGGACTTGTAGCTGCTAAGACAGCAGAATACCTCCAACTGACGGGCTGACAAACTGATGAGGGACATAATGGTCAGCCAGGGACACGACAAAGCAACCCGGCCACCTATGGATGTGGTTGGTTGCGGCTGTCACAAAGAAGCTCCTGCCCATGCCATTGCTCGAGGTAAAAAGGCTGTGACAGACCAGCGGTGAACTACACTGTGCCACTCCCTTGAGCGACAGAGCTGGTGGCAGTGCACTGGTCAGCCCTCCCAGGAAGCAAGAGACATTTCCCCCAGCACATAATGCAACGACTCCATTCTGCTAGCATCGCAAGAGCGAAAAGCCCGGGGTGTGCGCCGTATTACAACGAAGGTTCCAGAGACCCAGAGGCACACTGCACAGCTGCTGGAATGTTTCACAATGATCTGACAGTTGGGTCGCGCCTCCCAAACCACCGCATCATCCTCCAGGCTGAACTCTGCCATCCAACGAGCCCTACCTGGAGTCTACCTGGAGGGTATTCCGGGGATCGACGTCCCCGCGGCCCGGTCTATGACCAGGCCTCCCAGTGGATCAGGGCCTGATCAACGAGGCTGTTACTGTTGGCTGCACGTAGTCCAACGTACGAACCACAGCCCGGCTAATCTAGCACTGACTTTAGGTATCTGTCCAGCTCCTCTTGAAGGCAACCAGAGGTCTACTGGTAATGCCCCTTATGGCTGGTGGGAGGCTGTTTAACAATCTTGGGCCCCGGACAATTATTGTGTTTTCTCTTAGTGTACCAATGGCGCCCCTACTTTTCACTGGGGGTACGTTGCACCATCTGCCAAGTCTTTTGCTTTCGTATGGAGTGATTTCTGTGTGCATATTAGGGACCAGTCCCTCCAGAATCTTCCAGGTGTAGATTATGATATCTCTCTCTCGCCTGCACTCCAGTGAATATAAGTCTAGTGCTTCCAGGCGTTCCCAGTAGTTAAGGTGTTTGATGGAACTTGTACGTGCACTAAAGGTTCTCTGTACATTCTCTAGATCTGCAATTTCACGTGAATGAGGATGTTAATGTACAGCAGTATTCTAGCCTAGAGAGAACAAATGATTTAAAAAGGATCATCATTGGCTTGGCATCTCTTGTCTTGAATGTTCTCATTATCCATCCTATCAGTTTCCTCGCAGATGTAATAGTGGCATTGTTGTGGTCCTTGAAGGTGAGGTCTTTGGACATTACCACACCCAGGTCCTTCACATTGCTTTTCCACTATTGTGTGATTGGAGTTTGTAATATACTCAGTCCTAGCTATTAATTCCTCCAGTTTTCCATAACGGAGTAGTTGGAATTTGTCTTCATTGAACATCATATTGTTCTCTGTTGCCCATTGGAAAACTTTGTTTATATCTTCTTGGAGATTTGCCGTGTCTTCAATGGATGACACACTCATGCAGATCCTAGTATCATCTGCCAAGGATGATACAGTGCTATGGTTCACATCTCTGTATGTCTGATATGAGAATGAGGAACAGGATAGGTGCGAGTACTGTGCCTTCTGGGACAGAGCTCTTTAATATGGCAGCATCCGATTTAACTCTGTTTACCACTACTCTTTGTGTTCGATTGGTTATGAAGTTGAAGATCCATCTGGCTACTTTGCCAGTTATGCCTTTAGCACGCATTTTGTGTGCTATTACACCATGATCGCACTTGTCAAAGGCTTTTGCAAAATCTTTGTATACTACATCTGCATTTTGCTTGTTTTCCATAGCATCTAAGACCATATCATAGTGGTCTAGCAGTTGTGAGAGGCAGGAGCGAACTGCTCTGAAACCATGTTGCCCTGGGTTGTGCAATTTTTGGGAGTCCAGGTGGTTTGCTATCCTGCTTCTTAGAACTCTTTCAAAGATTTTTATGATATGGGACGTTAAAGCTATTGGTCTATAGTTCTTAGCTACTGCTTTGCTGCCACCTTTATGGAGTGGGGCTATATCCGTTGTTTTTAGTGACTGGAATCTCGCCTGTGTCTAAGCTCCTTCTCCATAGCATACTTAGGGCCTGTGAGAGGGGTTTCTTGCAGTTCTTAATGAACACTGAGTTCCACGAGTCTGGGCCTGGGGCTGAGTGCATGGGCATGTCGTCAATGGCTTTCTCAAAGTCTAGAGGAGTTAGGGTTATGTCAGAAATTTGGCATACATTGGCAGGGTTTTGGGGCTCATTCATGAAAAAAATGTTTCGATTGTCTATCTTTAGATGGATTAGTGGTTCGCTGAACAAAGTCATATTGAGATTTCAGTATCTCACTCATTTCTTTGTCTGAGCAGGGGCCCTATACTAGAAGTGGGTTTTTGCCTTTTTATTGGCATATGATAAGAAATATTTCGAATTTCTTTCAATTTCACTAATCGCTTTTAGCTCCTCTTGACTCTCCTGGATCCTGTAAGAGTCTTTTAATTTTAGCTAAATATTTTCCACTTCCCTGGTTAGCGCTTCCTTCCGTGAATAGGATAGTCCAGCATTCTTGAGGAGCTCAGTGATTCTTCGTCTTCTCCTGTATAGGGAGCGTCTCTCTCCTGTTTACTTCTCTTCTTTTTTCGTAGAGGAATATGCCTTGAACATACTTCAGCTACCAGGAGGTTGATCTTTTCAAGGCACTGGTTAGGGTCCATGTAATTCAAGATATCTTCCCAACATGTTTCATTTAGGGCATAGTTTACCAGATCCCAGTTGATGTTCTTGTTGTTGAAGTTGAATTTGGTAAAGGTACCCTCATAGCTATATGCGTTTTGCTGATCAGTACTTCTGTGCATGTACGTCTGGACTTCGATTAGATTGTGATCAGAATTTGTTGTTTTTGATATTGTTACGTTTCTTACCAGGTCCTAATTATTTGTGAAGATAAGGTCTAGTGTGTTCTCTAGTCTCGTTAGCTCCACCATCTGCTGACTTAGGGTGTGTTTGTTGCAGAAATTTAGCAGCTCATGTGTATGTGACTTTTCATCTGAGCTGCCTCCAGGGATTATTTCTGCTACAACATTATTTGCTGTATTCTTCCATTTTGTATGTCTAAGATTGAAGTCGCCAAGCAGCAAGATGTTTGGGGATGGGGCTGGAAGGTTTTCAATACAGGAGTCAATTTTTGATAGTTGTTCTTTGAACTGTTGGGAAGTTGCATCTGGTGGCTTATATACAAGTACAATGACTAGGTTTTGGTTCTTGATTTTTATTGTCAGAACTTCAACTACATCATTTGTGGTGTTCAGTATCTCTGTGCAAATGAGCAACTCTGACATACAGGCCAACCCCCCCTTGTTGCCTGTTCTTTCTGTCGCATCTGAAAAGGTTGTACCCAGGTATCCATATTTCACTGTCAAAGTAATCTTTTGCGTGGGTCTCTGTGAAGGCTGCAAACAGTGCATTAGTGGACTCCCCTAGAAGTCCACTAATGAAAGGAATTTTGTTGTTGGTAGATGGCTTAAGGCCCTGTATATTAGCAAATATAAATGAGGTTGTGTTGCATGTTTGTTGGGGAGGATTTCATTGTTGGCATCAGTAGTTGAGAGTCTGGAGAGGCCACTAGCTGTGCCTCCAGTCTAACAAGGCTCCAAGGTGGTGGACTATTTTGGTTACCTCTTTCCATTTTCTTTCTTCGTTTCTTACCACTAAAAAATCACTTGGGGTGGGGTTGTCATAACTACCATAACTACTATGGTTTGTTGTATGGGGTATGTGCCTCCTGGTTCCTTTTAGATGGTATGCAGAGCAATTGGTATTGTAACATTGTTTTTCAAGGATTGAAGAATGACATCTCAGGGTGGAAGAATTTGCATGAGGTAGAACGACACACTCCTTTAGACAGGAGGTTGCGGCAGTTTTTGGGATGCTCAAAGTTGCATGTCCCATTCGTTTGCCCTAATATTCCATGTTTACAGAGGCCCCAAACATAGTATTTGCACCATTTTGTTTTTGGCTGGATACAATTCGTGCTGGATGTATTCCTAGTCTGTGCAGATCCTAGATCTGCACCACAGTCCACCACAGCCAAACCCTGCAGCATAAGATTCCGGATCATCTGTAGCTTCTCGTCATCCACGTTAATTTCAAGTTTGCAATCCAGAAACAGGGAGTCAAGGGACAGCATATACCTAATCAAATCCATGCAGTGACCTACAGACGCTTGTAGCCTAAGGACCCAGAGCCACCATCAACTGGATCTCTAGGAACATGGGCATCCCCTGCAATGATGTGGCAGAAGAGGCTGCCAAGACCGCCACATTGGAGGCACAGCCACAATCTCTATAAGCTGCAGCCAGAATAGGCTATGAGCGACCAGGCGCCCACTCCCTGACCCGGGTACGATACGGTTACAGGGAACCTCCTTTGAGTGTGCGGACGCAGACCAGGAATTATGAGTGAACATCCATAGCCTGCTGCTAGGGTATCCCACCGCTACACAGATCGTTGAGCGAGCAAAAGAGCTCTGTGCCCACTGTGACCGGATGGCTCCGAAGCCCCTCATACACTACCTGTTAGACTGCCCAGCTATGATGCCCCTTCGCCATAGACATTTCCCGATGGCTCCAGTGGGACAGGCCTGGGAAATGTCCCAAGTCCCTGACCTAGCCGTCAGGGACTGAGACTACTCCAGGTCATCGCAAGTCATCTGCCTCCCCGCTGAAGATGCTGTGGCGCTCTGCCGTGGACCTCTGCCATGGACCTCCGTTGCACCCCACACCGACCGCCATTAAAGCAAACTGACTTCTGGGACAGCAAATGTCCTAAGAACCTCAGAGGAATCCCTCTTCTCACCAAAAGACTGCCACTCAAGTAAGATGACGAACGACACCCCTACCTGGGGAGCCAATGCCGGGTCACCAAATTGGAAAAGACCCGGGCCAGGATCCATAATGGTGAATCACCTAGAACCTGCTCTATCTTATCGTCATACTAACTTAACTGCGTAAATATTATACATATTGTTACGCCTGGTCATTTTCCACATACTTTGAGCCGATGCCACTTAATATCATATTGCAAACTTCCTTATTAAATGCTAAAATAAGCAAGTCCGACTGTATAATATTATCTGGGGCCTCACATGAGTTACCAAATGGAATCATGTAAATTTATGTACATAGTAAAATTATTTAGGTTAGGTGTAAGTGCGATATGTGAAGCACTTGGTAACAACCAGTTTCTGGTTAACACGCCCACCCTCTGAGCGTATGTCACGTGACCTACCTTATGTTAGGTCACCCTTCCCCCCACTACTGACAGCAGCAGCCGATCTACAGCTCATAGGGGCATTGCTTGGAAGTCCTCTGTTGTTGCAGAGCCGTATTCCCTTAGATCATATTTAAGTTGCTCGTGGGGGACTTATCTGTATATTTCGTCCCATGTCAAATTTCTGATATATTCACCCGTGTTCTGAAAATCTCCGGGTGATAACTTGTAACTTTATTCGTGTGATTGGAAATTAAACCTTAAGGTACTGTACATAGTTCTCTGTAAATAATTGCGCACTCGGAAGATACAAGAGAAAAGCTAATATATTTTATTATTGATATGATCTAAGGAACAATGATATTAAAGGCCATAAATTTTTACTTGTGATTTTTTGACCCCTATGAAAAGTAGTTAGAAATTCATCAACTTATTGTACCTCGATATCCTGTAAAGTGAAAAGGAGATAAGAGGGCAATAATATTAATGAAGGAATATATGGGTAAATAAGATGAGATTTCTTCGGATTTTTAACCCCGGAGGGTTAGCCACCCAGGATAACCCAAGAAAGTCAGTGCGTCATCGAGGACTGTGTCTTATTTCCATTGGGGTCCTTAATCTTGTCCCCCAGGATGCGACCCACACCAGTCGACTAACACCCAGGTACCTATTTGCTGCTAGATGAACATGACAACAGGTGTAAGGAAACACATCGAAATGTTTCCACCCTACCGGGAATCGAACCCGGGCCCTCCGTGTGTGAAGCGAGAGCTCTATCCACCAGGCCACCGAGGCCTGACAAAAATTTGTACAACTTCACTGGCCTACTTAGCATTGGAAGAATCACAAGCTGAAGATTTGAGATCCTTAAATTAATGGCGACCGACGACGAAGTAAAAGAAAGGATTATTTGCCTTTCTAATATCAATGGTGTCTATAATGGGTTTAGTGGGTTTTTTTCAAATACTGTTAGAATATATATTTTCAGGGACTAAAACATCATTAGCTTGGTGGGGAAATTGTGCACACGAACGCAGTTCTGTGACTTAGTGGTTCAGCCTTTTCCATGCCAAGATAAGCCACAGGAATATCTAAAATTAAAAGTAAAATATAGTGAATTAGGGGAGAACATGAAAAGCGGACTCCATAGAGATTTTAAAGTATGGGGTCCTTTGATATTTGTTGGATGCGTCATAGACAAGTGGCTCCTCCTGCATGATCCGGCTGGGTTACAAGTATCTTTGGCAGGTTAAATCACCACCACCAGATGTAGACCAAACGAAATGTAAACTTTGCCAGTTGGACTATTGTCACACCCTGCGTCATTATGTACTGGAGTGCGATAACATTAATGAATTCAGAGACAACTCACTCAGAAATGTTCAAGATATGTCAAAGTATTTTATCCACAGTGGTATATTACAGACCATTCTGGAAAAATACCCTGACTTTGTCCACTGTAAATGAAGCTAAAATTTGCATTAATAACTCATTGCAATTGTTTTCAGGTGTAGACGTGTGAATGGTTTATCATTTTTAACTTTTCAGCTATCAAAACTTTGGGGCCCAGTCCCTGGACCCATTATGTACCTCTAATATTTTTGACTACTGCCCAGAGGATGGGTATGGGGTGCATAATAGACATTAAACTGTAAACTTGAAAGGGGCTGTTAGTGTGCAGCAGTACTCCAACCTTGAGAGGGTTTTAAGACCGAGTGTAACACAGAAGTGTCGTGGAACGTAAGGGTGTAGTGTAACCCAGTGAGTGTTGTAGTGTCAGATGACACGGAGAAAAGGAAGTACGGAGACTGAGTGTTATGACACGGAGAATAGGCAGTGTCGTGGATGTACCACGGAGAAGTGTCATGGAACACGGAGAATAGGCGGTGTCATGGGACACGAAGATGGAGTGTCGTAACACATGGGATAAGGGAGTGTCATGGGACACGAAGGTGATGTGTCATGTGACAGGAAGGTGTTATGACACGGAGATAGGCAGTGTCGTGAGACACTAGACACTACAGGGTCATGACTATTTACTTTGTAATTGGTATTTGATATTGTGTAGTGTGACAATGGTGTCGTGTGACACTAAGAGAATGTATTATTGGAAGATAGTGTTGTGTGATAAACGTATGTTACTTTGTATGTGATATATATACCAAAGAGAAGAGTAGGAGTTAGACTATTTTTATGCCAAACAATTTTAAGAGTAAAGATTATAAATACTATTGATGTTTTGTAATCCCGAATTATTATATTTCGTGTTACAACACTAGTTACAGGCCAATTAAAAGAGAATAAATAACCTTTAACTCTCTACATGTTGGTGGAGACGTTATAATAAGACCAGTGTTTTGTAATAGTAGGCAATATCAATAACTTTGTAAATTTGCAGCATCAAGAAGCTTGTAACTTGGCATTTAGGCTAAAATAGATACACTATAGTGCTGGCAGTATAATAAATGCTTAGTATTTTGTACTGTATAAAGAAGCCAACTGATGAAAATGCTGTAAAACTTCTTGTAGGATTTTTATCGAAATAAAATCTGGTCTATCTGATACGATCCCCATGCGGGATCTTTGATATTAAACTGATTTTTCGATCATTGCTCCACCTAGCACTAATGGGATCGGTCCACTCCCCTCGGGGTGAAAAATAAACTCATAATTCAAGTGTAGTATGTACATGGCTTCTTGGCCTTATGACTAATCAGTGTAGTATATGCCACCACTCTTATACCCCTTGTCCATTACCCCTACTCCACTTCCACTAAACCTCAACTTGCCATGTTCTACATCCAAGCACAAGCCCGAACCCAGCCATGCTCCTCACCCTTCCCCCAACCAAGGCTAACACCACCACCCTTCCTCTCTCCTACGACCCATCCAGTACCCTCTGCTACACCCTAACCCCCACCCACTCTTACCACTTTCATTGGAGGTACCTTCAACAATCCAACCCCCTCCTGTATCTTTGAATCCCATGAAAGTGAACAAAAAATTGAAGGGGCAATTACATTTTTCCCATCTTAACTCAGAGTGGGACAACAGGAGAAAGGCTGAAGGAAGTTATATCAACAAATCGCTGTTTATGTTGGGCCTTGTCATTTCACAACTGAGTGCAGGAGAAGCATTCATAAATTTCCGTGATTGGCATTCGCTGCTCAGCCTTTGCTGTGGCAGGTTGATTGTACCCACATAGCAGAATGGTGGTGCAGTATCGCAGGCGTGTGAACACTGTGTTGAGCTGCTGAGAGGTGCTATCTATCAGTCGAATGCAGCTGTACTTCTGCCAGCAATTATACATGACAAGTATGGAATTGATCATCAGGACATCTACGGTGTGGCCCTTAATGGGAGTACGCGAATCTTCATCAAACTGACAATGGCCCAGGTGTATGACTCGCTTGTTGAAAAATTTGAGGATAAGCGCTTACAAGTTAGTGCGTCAGTGGAAGTGAGGATGAAAGACGTGTCTAAGCAATATATTTGGATCAAAGTTCGTAATTTGCCTTTCGAAGCGCAGGAAATGGATGTACGAGAGGCATTCAAGCATTACGGAGTCATACATGCTGCAGTAATGGGCCGATGGATTGATGGACTGTATGAGGGTGTGCCGGAGGGATCCTACAGCCTCAAAATGACATTGAAACGACCTATCCCATCATACGTTGTGCTACATGAATTCCGGACGCAGGTCAACGTGACGTATGCTGGGCAAAGGAGGACTTGTCTTATATGTGATTCTTATGATCATATGGCAGTGGCCTGTGATAAACGACAAGAACGACGATCGCACGAGAAGGGAAAGGTGGAAGGTATGATGGTACCTTTGAGGATGCAGGAAGAGGGCGTGGTCGAGACACCAAGGTGGAGAGATATTGTGAAAGAGACAGTGGAGGGGTGTCTAACGTTACCAGAAGACACACAGGATACCTTGAGAGGAATTTGTGAGGATGGTGCTCTCGATTTG
Source organism: Cherax destructor (assembly GCA_009830355.1). Taxonomy (NCBI): domain Eukaryota; kingdom Metazoa; phylum Arthropoda; class Malacostraca; order Decapoda; family Parastacidae; genus Cherax; species Cherax destructor. Next base: position 1,540 of record WNWK01044726.1, on the reverse strand, counting down.
GATATAGATGGGGTAATACCCGAATTGGTGAGTGAATTGTTGGATGGTCCTACCTGTCCAACAGTGGAGATTACAGTGAATGGTGTGGAGGAGATATTGTGCGTGGTGAATGAATTAAGGGATAATAGCCCTGGTGGTGAAGGTTTTGAGGTACGGGAAGTGCAAGTAATGATACATAATGGAGAGGGACTCAGATATGGAAGTGCATTCAGATTCCAGAAAGAGGTCAATGGCTATGGGGAAGACGATGTCCTTACCCTGGCACAGAGGGTGTGTAAAAAAGTATCAGTAGACGCTAAAAGCAGGATAAAGGAACAGACAAAACAGTATGGGGATGGGCAGAATTTTTGGAATGGGGATAAAGGTAAATGAAGTGGACTAGGTAGCATGAAATTGGAAGGGAAGAAAATAGGTAGATCCAAAGAAAACCACCTTTAATGTATTCAGGACTAACCTTAAATGTGAATGGAGCTAAAATGGAGATTAAGAGGAAATGGATACAAGTAAGTCTTCAACGTTATGCTGTGGATGTAGCATTCTTACAAGAGCATAATTATCGGTATGGAAGGGAATTGATTGTGCCTGGTTACAGTGTGTATGCCGGTAGTGCGAGGTCTTTTAAGGGTGGAGTGGGGGTGTTAGTTAAGGTGAACAGCCCTTTTAAGTTGTTGAGGTGGGAAGAGGGCAGTAAGGGTGGATGGGGAGTGGGGGGAGTAAGGGTGGCTTTCATTGGGGTGTATCTTCCTGCTACTGGTAATAGGAGGTTAAAGGAGGAGTATGTACGTAATAACTTAATTTATTTATTGCAGGGATTACCCGAGGTAGTCGTCATGGGAGGAGATTGGAACTGTATTATATGGGAGAGGGATGTGAGTTGAGTGTATTACGAGATGTGCTTGGGAGCGTGGGAGTGGTAGATGTGGTGGGTGGAATGTGGTCGAAAGTTTAAAGATTTGTGAAGTTGTGTTTATGGATAATTGTGGGAGGGCGTGGAAAGTAAATGCAGAGAACGTAATACAGGGTGCGATGAGTAGAATGAGCGGATGGAGGGGATATGACGATTTTTCAGCGGGTTATAGTGGTCAATACTTTGCTGTATAGTAAAATTTGGCATGTTGCAGGAATTTATCCTCTTTTGAGGGAAGATATGATAGGTTTTGAGCAAAGGGTCTTGAGGTACGTATGGGGGTATGGAAAACATTGGCTGGCTAAGGATGTGGTGATTAGGAAAGTAAGCTGTGGGGATATGGGGTTAATTGATTTGGGAAAGTGTATGAGAAGCATGTATGTAAAAGGTTGTTATCTGAGAAAAGGGGGTCTAAGAGGTAAAAGGGTTGATAATGTTATGTGTCATATGTTGTGACATTAGAAAGAGCTGGTATAGGTAGCAATGTGGTTGAGGGAATGTCTACATTTCCTGTGTATGATTGGATAGGTATATGTGGCAGTTTAAAGGGATTGAAATTGAAACCAAGGGCGAGGAAGTAATGTATGATTCTTGCACGGAATTTTGGCTTCGAAGCGGCGTTATATAGAATGG
>WNWK01044725.1:0-14991 GCA_009830355.1 Cherax destructor | reverse complement strand
CCCATAAAAAGACAATTTATATTAAAAATACAAAATTTTACACTATTTTCTTTGTTTTTTTCATAAAACTTTTAAAGATGTCTTAGGCCCTCTCTTCTGCAGTTTACTATTTCACCGCAAATCTTTTATTTAATCATGACGGGGCATTTTCCCGGGGATTCCATCCTATCTATACCCATTTGAAAGGGTCAGTTATTTTTTCTTATCTTAAAACTCTCCATTAAAAAAATTATATTTTTATTCCTTCTTAAATCAAAAAAACCAAAAAATTAACAGTAACCTGATTTTTTACCGAAATTTTTCCCCCGGGGTCTTTTTTTTTAATATTTTTTTTTCTTTAAAAAAAAAAATCCCCATTTTTACAAATTTTCCTTCCCATTCTTTTTTTTGCAGTTTTGCCCAAGTCCTCAAACTCTTAAACCTTTATTTAAATCTAAATAAAAAAAACCCCCCATCTTTGGTTAATTTTAATAATTATAATAACAGGGTATCTATATTTCATTTTCTATTTTTGACCTGAATACTTTTTGTTTGATATAAAAAAATTTTGTGATAAAAATCAAATTTACTAAAAGCACCTTTTTTACTCAAAGTTTGTAGTTTTTCTTTAAGTTTTATTCACTATGTTCAAAATTCCTTCCTGCCCCTTTTTCTGAATACGGAACTGTATGCCATTGTTTTTTTGAAGCAAGACCAAAAAATTTTTTTCCAAATGGATAACTAATTTTTCTGCACATTTTTAAAACCCTGGTGTATGCTTTTGGCCCTATTTTTTCTTTCTTTTTCATCTAAACGGCGGGGGAAAATCTTATTATAATTTTCAGGGGAAATCACCCCTAGTCAACAGCATCTGGGGGAAAGGGGCAATAGGTTTGATTTTAAAAAAAATCCCCTTTTTGAATCAAAGCTCTTCACGCATAGAGGATCACCCCCAAACCCACCCAAAAGGGGGACATCCAATATAGCTTCTTCTTCCCTTTTCCCTTTTCTTTTTCCATTTAGTTGTTTGTTTAAAACCCACCAACTAAGGTGTCCCCTTTTTTGGAACTATAGTACATTGCAGCCTCCCCATTTTCCATTACATCTTTATCATTCATTTACAGTAATTCTTTGATATTGTTTTCTCTCATCCATTTTTTAAAAAACATATGAAAATTCCATTCAATCTGTGATTTACCACCAAAACTTTTTAATTTAGTTCATTCCTTCTTACCCTTTTTTTATTAATTTTTGCCTACCATATTCTTAATCATGACCTGTTTTATTATAATAAAAAAAAGGGTAAACCACAGGTTATACGCGCGGAACAGGACAGATGCAGGGGGAAAAAGTAAGAGGGGGGAGAGGATTAGTAGGGGAAAAGTGCAAGCAGTGGATAGTGCAGGGATAGAGGAGAAGAGATTAGTAAACACTGAGGGGTGTGCTAGATATAATCAGAGTTGTGTAGTAAGTCGTCTGTCAAAAAATCAACGAGAGAGTCAGGATTAAGGAGGGTCCATCAGCAAGAAGGAAGATAAAGAAAGGGCCGCAGAGCAAAGACGCCGTTGGAGGAATCCTGCATGCTCGTTGATAGTGGGCAGTCCAACAGAATGTCGAACAGACACTGGAACCTGACAATGCTCACAGAGAGGGACAGGGAGCCCTCCATGAGATACCCGTGAGGAAGAGAGTGTGGCCGATGCGAAGACAGGAGAGGGTAGTCTCCCAGCCTCGACATTGGTGACAAGAAGGCCAGAAACCTATACTCGGTTTAACAGAATGAAGTTTGTTATTTAGCAGGTCAGACCAGTGTTGTTGCCAATGGGTGCGAAGGTGGGTAGCAATGACTGAAATAGTCCGTGAATGGAACACCTCTATATGAAACTGGAAGGTCATGTACTGCTGACCGCGCAGCAGTGTCTGCCTGTTCATTGCCCTGTACGTCAACATGACCAGGGACCCAACAAAAACAATATCTTTGTGCTTGCTAGAGATACGGCGTAACCAAAGTTGGATACGAAGAACTAGGGTGAGGTGTATCAATTTTACAGATAGCCTGTAAAGCACTAAGGAGTCTGAAACGACCACAAATGGTGATACAGGCATAGATGCAATACGGATAAGTGCCACAAGAATGGCATACAATTCAGCCATAAATATGCTAGCCGAGGGTAATAGATGCCCTCGTACGACGCTGTCCGGAAACACTGCTGCGAATCCGACGCGTCAGATGACTTTGAACCATCAGTGTACACGCGATGGCATGGGAATGAGAACGGAAGTGGTCTAGAAAAAAGAGCGAGAAGCCGCCGTAGGTAGTTGGGCTTTCGCGCAAGGTAGAGGAATAGAAGAGACACGGACAGCAGGAACTTCCCAAGGGGTAGGGGAAAGGAGATGTCACATGAACATATAAAGGTGGTAGCTGAAGGAAGACAAGAGTGAATGTAGATGAAGAGAAAAGGGACGAAGTAAACAGGGCGCAAACCGAACCAACATGAGGCGGTGGGCGTCTACGTAACAAATCTGTGACAATCCTGTACATGGAAGGATTGCGGAGGTCATGAGAGCGAACATAATAGCAAATGCAATGTGCATCACGACGATCGGACAAGGATGGAATGTTCGCTCTACATAGAGGCTCTCAACCGGGAAGAACGAAATGCACCAAGGCATAAACGCAATCCCTGGTGATGGATGGGATTAAGGCTGGAAAGAGTAGCAGGAGAGGTCGCCTAATATATCTGGTCACCATAATGAGTTTCGATAATATTAAGGCTGAATGCAGGCAAAAGAGTTCTACGATCAGCCCCCATGAAAGATGTGCTAGGGTTTTTGGAGGTTCAGCCGGCTATGACAAGTTGCCTTCAGAGAGGTAATGGAGGATTCCAGGACAATCGACGGTCAAACAGAAGGCTGAGAAACCTGACTTTTCACATTCTGGGATACGTGAGTCGATAGGTACAGTGGATGATCAGAGACCACTGAACGTCTAGTAAACATAATTTGACGAGTTTTGCCACTAGAAAATTTAAACCCGTGAGTGATGGCCCATTCGAAACCCGGTTGACGGCATGCTGGAGGAAACTGCAATGAGGTGACAGTCAGCACCCGCACAAGCTATAGCAAAGTCATCCACATAAAGCGATGACCAAATATTGGATGGGAGAACAGATGCCAGATTATTTACAGCAAGCAGAAGAGAGTTGTGCTCAGAACACAACCCTGGGGGACACCTTCAGCTTGGACAAATTCGGGAAAGCTCATTACCAACCCAAACACAGAAATGTCTTTCAGTTAAGAAGGCCTTAAGGAAAATGGTAGATTGCCTCGGAGGCCTAAGGATGGGCCTGGGCCAAGATATTATACCTCCAAGTTGTGTCATAAGCCTTCTCAAGGTCAAAAAAGATGGCGATAACCGATTGGTTATTAGCAAAGGCATTTCGAATATACGTATCTAAGCACAGTAAGGGGTCAATGGCAGAACGGCCCTTAAGGAAGCCATATTGACTAGTGGAGAGACTATTGTGCGTCTCTAAATACCACATCAAACGTCTATTAACTAGACATTCCATCACCTTGCAAATTGCACTGGTAAGAGCGATGGGACGGTAATGGGAAGTATCACGTCCCGTAATACCCGGTTTGTGAAAAGGGAGAACAATAGCAGACTTCCACAGCTGGGAAAGAACTCCTTGCTACTATATAAGATTAAAGAGTCGTAAGAGGACAGTAAGAGCAGACTGATGTAAATGCTGTAGCATACGAATATGTATGCCGTCTGGCCCAGCTGCCGATGATCGACATGCAGAGAGTGTTGCCTCCAGTTCTTGAAGGGTAATAATAATAATACTTTATTGAGACATTGTACAATTATATATGGTAGACATAGTTATACATAGTTATTACATAGTTATTACTTAGTTATTAATGAGATGTACATGCCAAAAGCCCCTAATATGCTGTGCATTGCGGGCATTCTTAGGACTACTTAATTCTAGACTACATGGTAAAAAGTTATGGTTGATAATTTATAAAATAAGTAAAGTTGTATAACTAAGTTATAAAGTTTGAATATAAGTTGAACATATCAATTAATTGTAGCAATGCAACTAATTGAGTGAGATAACAATTTAAAACCATAAATTGCATTGCAGTTAGTTTACGTGGTCATTATAATGTAAGTGTTGTGGAGATAATTAGCTAAGTATGTAATATTCATAACAGGTTTTACATTCAATTGATTAGTCAGGTTTTTAAGTTAAGTGATTATTCTACTTTGCTGGGAATGTTTGATATTGAGCAATTAGCTTTGGGTGAGAAGGTGGTTTTTTAGCATCGTTTTGAATTGGGGTACAGGTAGGGTTTCTTTGGCAATGACAGGTAATGAATTCCAAATTTTCGTGCCTTTTATATGCATCGAGTTTTTACATAGTGTTAGATGGACACGGGGAACATCGAGGAGTGATCTGTGTCTAGTGTTATGGTCATGTGTAAAAAGCACATTATAAGATTCTTCTCTGAGAGAAGAAAAATCTATGGGCTTTAACTCGCTGGCAGACTTAGAAGAAAGGAACGATGGGCATAGATGGAGCCCCTGAGAAATGCAGATAAGATGATTACCAATTTCAGTGGTAACAGCAAGAGGGTGTGCTATATCGACACTGGCAACCTGAAGAACGGGAGCCGGGTCGGGGGAGAATTTACCACTCAATTTCCGCACTTCCTTCCAGACTGCACTCATTGAGGAAGCCGAAGTGACAGTAGAAACGTAATCTCGCCAGCAAGTGCGTTTAGTGTCACGTATGACACGGCGAGCAATTGCTCTCTTCTGCTTAAAATCAAGGAGTCTCTGTGGTTCTGTTATACCGATACCTGCCCCACGCAGCGCGTTTCAAACGTACTGCCCGAGCACAAGCAGGAGACCACAAAGGCACACACTTCTGAGAATGCTTGCCCGAGGTTTGGGGGATAGAATGTGAAGCTGCTGTATAGACTGAGGACGAAAAGAGATGTAAAACCTCATCAATGGAGGACGAGGAAGGAACCTCATGAAAGGCAGTAAGATGTGCATAAAGGTCCCATTTCGCCTGGTCAAATTGCCAGCGTGGGCTACAAGGAGGTGTAAAATACGAAGGGGACTTAAGGATGATTGGGAAATGATTGCTGTCATGTAAGTCCGAGAGGACAGACCAGGTGAAGTCAAGGACAGTTGAGGAAGAGCAGATGGAAAGATCGATGCAGGAGAAAGAATGAGTTTGGGGATCAAAAATGGGTAGGAGTACCCGTATTTAAAACATGGAGGGGGAGAGAAGCAAGAAATGCCTCCAACTGAACGCCACGGGAGTCACAGTGCGACCCTCCCCAGAGAAAATGGTGTGCATTAAAATCGCCAAGTAATAAAAGGGGTGGCGGTAAGGAAGAAACCAGAAAATCAACATCTGGGATAGATAATGCCCGCGAAGGGGAGAGATATAAAGAACAGTGTATACCACTTATTCAAGTGGATACGGGTTGCGGTGTAATGTAGAGAAGAATGAACAGAGCTGACGGTATGGAACACCAGTGCGTATAAGAAGAGCACTTTCGTTGAAGGTTCCATCGGAAAAAGGTTCCGATGAATACAACAAATCATAGCCTGAAAAGGGCCGGATAACAGCGAATTGTAATTTGGGTTCTTCCAAACAGACCCCAACAGGGAAAAACTGGGAGAGCAACATCTTAAGCTCACCCCGGTTACCCCTAAGGCCTCGGATATTCCACTGCAAATAAGCCATGATTTATGGGGAGAAAGATACAAGTCGAAGTTAGAGGTATCTATGGACTAAGGTTAGAAAAGTCCACGTGTGAAGGCAGCAGAAAACCTGTAATCCGTGAAGGAATGGGACGATGTGAAGGAAGGAGGGGTGTAGACGGAGAAGAGAGAGGAGGAGGAACCGAAGGTGAGCTATGTCCATCAACGTTCCAGACTAATAAATTCTGCGATAGCTTCCAGTGTTTCGGAAGACAAAGATGCAGAATGTGGGACTACATTAGAAATGGAAGGAGAGTGAGCAACCATCGGGGAGATTATAGACTGTACTAAAGTAGAGGGCGAGGAGATGGAAGAGGAAACTGTTGAAGGGGCTTGGGAGGGGACAGGAGTGGAAGCAGCCTGGGAAGGGGCAGTCAAGGAAGGAACGTGAGAGGGGACAGGGGATGAAGACAATGAACGAGGAGGAGGATGAACCTCCACATACGTTACAGAACTAGTTGGAGGTGAAGAACCCGGCAATGGGGATTTTTTGCCGGACTTATGAGAAGGGGGTCGGTGAGGATTAGGTGGTGGACGAGGGCGTGTAGACACAGAACTGTGTGAGTAGAGGAAGGGGTGTGGACAGTATGGGATGCCGAGGTAGGGACCTCGGAGCCAAGAACAGCAAAAGGATTTGAGACAGGGGTGACTGAGGATGGGGCGACCACAGAGGAAGCCGCGGAAGTTGGGACCCCAGAAGTGGGGGGACGTTTAGCACTGCAAGAATAGGAAATACGGGGAAGTCTCCCTTGAAGGCGTAGATGAGAGATGACCATAGCATATGAGAAGCCTTCCGCCTCTTTGAGACAATGGATTTCCAACTCATTTAGGTAAACCTGACAACGGCGAGAGTACGATGGATGCGCCTCATGACAGTTAAGGCAAGAGGGAGGTAGATTACAAGAAGGACTGGCAAGGTCGTCGGCACCACAGACTGGGCATTCGGCCATGGACCTGCAATATTTCGCTAGATGACCAAAATGGCAGCAGTTTCTACACTGTTGCAGGGTAGGGGTCACCTTTCGAACTTGTAAACGGTGACCTGCAATGTAGACCAAGGGTGGAAGTTCACGGCAGTCAAATGTTAAATGAGCTATATTGCAAGGATAACGCCTTCGCTTACGAGCAGGGAGTACAAAAGTATCTGCTTTAAGGATAGGGAGGTCTTGGAGCTCAAGCTGCTCCAAAATGTCATCACCACATGTCTGGAAATTCCATTGGACAATGGTGTGGGGTAAAATGACAGTACCACTACAAGAATTGAGAGAATGATGCTTGTCAATAGTGATAGGAATAGTATCTATGGTCGTAAGAAGAGAAAGATCGCGAGCTTGGCCGCATTCTGGACCGTGATGATGCGAGTTCCATTCTTGAGAGCATGAAATGAGATATCTTTACCTACATGATGTAGGAGAGCTTTACCAATACTATGATCGGAAAGATTGGTAGTTGGAGTAGTCGGTTTTAGAGTAAAAAACTGTCCATTGAGTAGTGTAAAACAAAGTGTTTAAGGGGAGTGCGTGACATGCTGGTCGTTTCTGAAATGAATGAGAAGGAAGTGTCGAATCGTCATGTAAGGGTCTTGGTTGTTTGGATGTGGGACCAGAGGTGGTCCGACGTGTGATGGGCGAGCAATCCGAAAATTGCCGCACCGTTGAGGGAGAAGCCGGAATCAAGGTCAGAGAAGAGCAAAGGTCAGACGTGTCAAAAGGGCCGGTCGGAACCCTGGTACCTGAAGCAGGTGACGAATCCGAAGAGTTGTCCATTAACGAGGTAGGGTCAGAACTGGGTGCGGTATCAATAAGGGGCACGGGGGTAGGTTCACGGATTGGGGCATCCATGGTTAGGTTACTTCTTTCTTTTTGTTTTTAATAAAAAAAAAAAAAAAAAAATAAAAAAAAGAATAAATAAAAGGTGGGAACGTGGAGGAATAGCTCCTAGGAGGAATTTAAGGGACGTAAATCCCCTTCCGCACCCAAGAGGACCTCAACACCGCAAGTTGTGCAGATGCTGCATGGAACCCGTGCCATACCCTACCCTTCATGCCAGTAAACCAGCAATCCGGGATAGCAACCTCACATCCACCGAGCCACCTCAGCGGACAAAAGAGGGCGGCCGGATACCCGCCACAAAGCATACCTCCTTCGGCCACCACCCCCGGAATCTGAAAGGTGGCCTCCAGAGATACACCCGTCGCCTGAAAGATACCCAAAGCCACCCCCCAGGAGACCGGAGAGGATTGGGACATCCCCAGACGATCCAGATTCCACGGCAAACCACACCACCTCCAAGAACCTCAACGGAATGGGATGGACCACGGTACCCTTCCCCCTACCTAGGAACTAGAATGCCTGTGGAGAGAAGCTCCCAGGGTAAAAATGGGAAGGAAATAAGGGAGGGATGAGGAGGAGGAGGAAAGGGAAAAGGGAGGATGGGGAAGATGGGAAAGGGGAGGGGGGATTGGGGGGTAATTAGGTCCGGTCTGAGGAAGAAGACCAAGAGGTCCACCTCAGACCAATAGCCTCTTTACCTCGACAAGGAGCCCCCCTTAAAGAGGTCATGACCTGTTAAACAAACAATAATAAGGAAAATATAGTACGTACAATAATATAGAACAATATTTTAAATTACCTTGAATACTGGTGCTGTCTTGTTCGCTAGGAGTGATGGTCTTCACAGCATAAAGTGGATGACTAATTTGAAAATGCAGAGAATGATGGAATTTAGCAATGTGAATCTTGGGTGGTAAGGAAGGTTTCTCAGGAGTATAGTAGCTTTGGATGGTGAAGATTTCTTCAAAAACTTTTCAAAGTGGGCAGACATGAACTTTCTTTTTTCCTGACAAAGGCATTAGTGATAATTCTGGAGAAACTTGTAAATAATGAGGAGTTTAGGTCTTGCTCCTCAAGTACTGCCAGTTCAATTTCAAAGACCTCGAATTTCTTAGCTATTCTCTTCATATCAAATCTCTTCACTGTGGGAAGTGCAATATCAACAGAAGCTTTAACTCCTGCAAAATTTTGTGAATTTAATTCAACGAGTTCATCACTGCCGAGACCTACATCTAAGATTAACATCATCCCCATATACAGCTCCACCTCAGAGTTAAGTTGGCTTGTCATGTCAACTATGTTCTCCATCACACTATATAATTCTCGAACCCATTAAAATTATGTACCAAATACCAATCCTGTTTCTCTCTCAAACTTTATTCCAAGCCTCTCCAATTTTTAAGTGACTGAATACAGGTATAATCCTCCAAAACCCCTTAAAAGTATAGCCTCCATATGCAAGTACGTAATTTGTTAAGAGTAGTGGACTGATGCTTGTAAGACATAACATGTAATTGGCTTCTATGCAGCCAAATCATCATAAGTGCAGATGTACACAAGTAGGGACCCTCTGTATTTAAAACCTGAGGTATGTAAGCAGCACCAACTACAGTGGTACCTCGACTTACGATGGTCCCCAAACTCACCCTTTTATGTAAGTTTATTTTTTAAATGCTTTTGTAAGTGTAATTTGGGGGTCTAAAAGGACTAGTCTATTTTACATCATTCCTTATGGGGATAAATTCGTTTGGTAATGGCACTTGAACAGCATTCTGAATGAAAATATCGTAAGTCGAGGTACCACTGTATTTCCAACAAAATATAATAATGAATGCCTTTGTTCAATAAATATTACATGTGCATGGTGACAACACAAACCAAGAGAGTATAGTTACCAGTCTCCCAGTTCCATATATGTATTTTTCATGCAATGCAAAAACTTTGCATTTATTTTGAATACTTATGGTATGTAGACACTATCTACAATTATTTTCAACAAAATACAAATGGCATGCCTTCATTTGGTCTATAAACATTATTTGTGGTCAAACTCTTGCTTGCATAACAGCCCATAATACTAACAGCTGACATGATGTATGGCAGATATGTGAAAAAGTCTTCTACATTTCGGTACTTGTGTACTTACCCATCATCTACTAAACTTCTTTCAAGTTGGTTTCTAATGTGTTTACAATAATGATAAAAATAATATAATGAAATTAAGTACTAAACCAGACTGTGCTTACAAAAGTAAACCAGCAACTGACAAAGCTGTAAACAAAATGATTAATAGTGTGGGCAAATAAGAGAAAAGATACTGTTGACTTAAAGATAATAAACCATTTAACAATGAATAAGTCCATTAAGATTGAAAATAGCACAAAGTTACCATCAATAGAAAACAGCCATTATAAAGATAATTTGCAAGAACTTTTAATGGCAGTTTTCCTATGGCTGACTAGAAATCCTTAACCTATACCAATAGTTTAGTAGTTTAGTCTATTTACAAGTGTCTATATACAATATGTCATCAATACCTTGTATATTGTTTTCCCTGCACTTAAAGAATGTGAAACATTCCACATGTTCTCAACCACATTATTTGTTGTACAGTTAGCCAATTTGTAAACTAGTCTCAAAAAACATCCAAATAAGCAGAACATTATTTCACTAGGTGAAATCAAATCTGCAACCCACTATTAACTTAAGACAAGAATCTGAGGAGCACAAGATTTTTTTTTTTTTTTACAACACATACAAGGTGATGTTTAATTTGAAAAAGTATTAAACACATTTAAAATAGACCATTGAGTAGATGTGGTTAAAAACAGTTACATTTTAAGAAAAATTTCCCAAGATGTTATCAAGAAAATAATCTTACATTTCTACACTCAGACTTCCATGGCTGACTTAAACAAAATGATTAATTACTTATTTATCAAATACATAGGTGAAAGTTCATGACTACATATCCCCCCCACCAAAAAACAAAACAAAAAATGCTTTCTATCAAATGAAGCTAGTATTTTATAGTTTCATATGTTTTGTCTGTGTATCAATGATCAAGCTGAAGAACAGTATAATGAGATGAAACCTCAAACAAAATGTTCATTCTTAGTAGTACAATGATGCATAATTTACCTTGAAATTCATTTAGTCATTTTACAATGAAACCTGGCTGGTTCTGAAAGAAAAACTGGGTAGGCAAAAATCTACTGACACTTACATAGTTAGCTATTCATTTAAATAAGACTCATACATTCTTGATCCACGAAATTCAGTTGGTAGAAAATTAACTAGTGCATCAAGGAAAATAAAGAGAAGTAAAGAGACAAGCAGAGCCCCTAGATAAACATCTGAAGGATGGTGCATATGAGCAGTTGGTAAATGATTTACTAATGCCTTTTTGTTTTATACATTCTACTGTATTTACAGTCCCAAAATTTCCAACACAAAATTCCCAGCACAACTGTCAATTCTATCTAAAACTACAATGGTTTAATTACTTAAACAAAACCCTAAATTGATTTTTAAAAAACTTGTAAATTAAATTTTTCTAAAAACACAAAATCATTAAGATCAAATTACTGCAACACAACAGCATTCTGATGAAAATACTGTAATTTATTAAATTTTATTGATCATGTTAAAAATAGTATACAAAACTAACAAATCACTAAATAGATAACTCAAAAACACTATGATAACACTCTATTTCAGAAAAACACAAAATACATATATAAAATACAATATATACTGCACAACACACCTAGCTGTCTGATTATTAAATTTATACAAATATAAACTTATTAAACATTTTATTACATTAAGATGACATTTTCAATAAAAAAAATAAGAAGTGTAATGCATTGTAAATCAATACTATTTTATACAACCTGATTGTAAAGTTATCTACTTGGAATTTTCGTTGACCTTTAACTGTTAACTGGCTTTTATCCACTGATAGTGATGACTCAAAATTAAAAGATAAGAGGGTTGAAGGATAATGAGAAGATACCTCAAATCAATTACTGTTAGGTTTTAATTAGTTACAATTTTGTCTTATTTTCATACAAGTGAAGGCTGCAAAGTTAACAAACAGGTAGAGGGTAGAGGTCATGTTAATGTGGAAAACCAGACACCTCAAATCAATCATTCTTAAATTTAAAAAAAAATGCCCATACCTTCAACTGGTCAGAAAACCCAGAAATAAAGAGTCTGCACAAAAATAAAAATATTAACCAATTAGAACATCTATTTTTTCAAGTAATAAACCTACAATTATTTATTACAACCTATTGTTTCACAGGTAAACCTTTAATTATATATATGCACTTGCCATTTTCTATGACCATCCACCCCCCCACAAACACACAAGGTAGATAATGTGACAGGATGTTCCAGAGAGGAACACAGAAACAAGGGGACACAACTGGAAGCTGAAGACTCAGATGAGTCAAAGGGATGTTAGGAAGCAATTCTTCAGCCATAGAGTAGTTAGGAAGTGGAATAGTCTAGCGAACGATATAGTGGAGGCAGGAACCATACATAGTTTTAAGACAAGGTATGATAAAGCTCATGGAGCGGGGAAGCAGAGACCCAGTAGCAGACAGTGCAGAGGCGGGGCCAGGAGCTGAGTCTCGACCCTGCAACCACAATTGGGGCGAGTACAATTAGGTGGACACAAAAGGGAAAAAAGATCTTGGGGTGAAAAACCACCAGGCACATCCTGAGGGGGTACAACCAAAAACTGCTGCAGCATACGGGTGCCTAGCAAACCTCATAAACAGCATTCCGACATCTTAATATGGAAACGTTCAGGACCCTGTACATTGACGTTAGGCCCAAGTAGCCCAAGATGTGTACGTTAGCCCGTGTCCCATAGAAGGGACAAAAAGAAAATGTCAAAAAAAGAGGTAAAAGTGTATAAACTAAGGGAGGAGAATAGTGAGATAAAACAACTATTGGCAGAAAGGTCGGGCAAGTATAAAAGGGGGTTGAAGAGAGTTGGGATAGTTTTAAAATGCAGTATTGGGAATGTGGGGCAGAAGTGGGCTATAGGAGGGTGGGTGCAGGAGGAAAGAGGAGTGAGTGGTGGAATGAAGAAGTAAAGGGTGGATAAAAGAGAGGGAAAGCTTAGGGAGAGGTTTTTACAAAACAGAAGTGAATTAGAAGAAGGGGCATGGACCCCAAAGTTTCGAACCCCGGGAAATCGACATTTATGTAAGTATAATTTTGGGTAAGTCCCTTGTGGAAAAGTATTTTGGGGTCTAAAATAGACTAACCTACGTGAAATTTTTCCTTAAGGAGAAATTCCTGGTAAGGGCACTTGAGCAGACTTCAGGAGTGAAGTTTACTTAAACTCGGGGGTCCACTGTATATGAAGAGTAAAAGAAGGTGAAGAGAGTGGTGAGGGGTGCAAAAGAAGAGGGATGAAAGAAGGGGAGAGGCCCCTTTTTAAGAAATTTAGCTGAAAAACAAGAAAAATTTTTGGAGGAGATAAACAAGAAGAAAGCCTAGGAACGAATGGATCGCAAAAACAAAAAGTGGGGGATTTTATAGTTTTGGGAGCGGAGGATTGGGTATTATTATAATAAAGAACCCGCTAAACCACAGGGGTTATAACAGCCGCAGGTTATGTAGGATGCAGGGAGAGGGGGTTGTGGGAGGAGTTTATAGGGAAAGGAGTGCAAGATGACGGATAGCAGGGATGGAGGGTAGCAAGAGATGGGGAGGTAGAAGGGACTGAGGGAGGTGCTAGAGGAATAATCTTCAGAGTTTGTGTAGTAAGTCAGTTTCTGTAAAAAAGTCAATGAGAGAGCCGGGTTTAAAAGGGGAGGGTCCATCTGGCAAGAAGGGAAGGTAAAGAAAGGCCGAACAGACACGGGAAAAACCTGACAATCCCTCACAGAGAGGGCGGGGAGCCCTCCATGAGATACCCATGAGTAAGAGAGGGCCGATGCAAAGACGGGAGAGAGGTCTCCCAACCTCGACATTGGTGACAAGAAGAAGCCAGAAACCTAAAAACCGGGTTTAATAGAATGAAGTTTGTTATTCACAGGTCAGACCGGGTTGTTGCCAAGGGTGCAAGGTGGGTAGCAATGACCGCAAAAAGTCCGTAGGAAAACACCTCTATATGAAACTGGAAGGTCATGGTATTTGTTAACGCGGCTTTCTGCCTTTTCAGCCCTGCAGTAAACCTGACCAGGGACCCAACAAAAAAAAATATTTTTATGCTTGCTAAAGATACGGCGTAACCAAAGGTGGATACGAAGAACTAGGGGGGAGGTGGGCCCAAATTTAGGGTAGCCTGTAAAGCACTAAGGAGTCTGAAACGACTCACAATGGTGACTTGGGATAGATGCAATTGGGTAAGTGCCACAAGAATGGCATACAACCCGCCGTAAATGTTTGCCAAGGGTAATAGATGCCTCCTGACATGCTGTCCCCGGAACACTGCTGCGAATCCGACGCCCAGATGCCCCGAACCATCGGCATTGCGGGGCATGGAATGAGAAAGAAAGGCCCCCAAAGAAAGAGCAAAAAGCCGCAGAGGAGTTTGGGGGCCCCAAAGGTGAGGAAAGAACAGACACGGAAGCAGGAAATTCCCCAAAGGGGGGAGGGGAGGAAATGTCACATGAACAATAGAGGTGGAAGCTGAAGGGGAAAACACTGAGTAAAAGTTACGAAGAGAAAAGGGAGAAGTAAGCAGGGGGGATGAAAAAATAAAGATTTTCTAAATTTAAAATCCCATACATGGAAGGATTCAGGGGGTCATGAGAGCTAAAAAATAGCGAATGCAATGTGCATCACGATGATCGGATAAGGATGAAATGTTCGTTTTTACATAGAGGCTCAACCTGGGAAGAACGGGGGTGCACTAAGGCATAAAGCGTAATCCCTGGTGATGGAAAGGGATTGGATGGAAAGAGTAGCAGGGGAGGCCGAGAATATATCTGGTCACCATAATCGAGTTTCATAAAATTAGGGCCGAATGTAGGCGGGAGAGTTCTACGATCAGCCCCATGAAAGATGTGCGAGGGTTTTAAGGGGGTTCAGCCGCCATGACATGTCGCCTTCAGAGAGGTAATGTGAGGTTTCAGGGCAATCTGCGGTCAAACAGGAGGCCGAGAAACCTGACTATCACGTTCGGGCCCGGGGCCTATGGAAATGGATGGTCAGAACCCCTGAACGCCCAGTAAACGTAAATTTTATAGTTTTGCCACTAGAAAATTTAAACCCGTGAGTGGTGGTCAAAACCCCGGGTTTATGGCATGGGGAAACTGCAATGAGGGGACAGTCAGCACCTGCACAACTATAGATCCCACATAGGCGGTGACCAAATATTGGGTGGGAGAACAGATCCAGATTATTTATAGCAAGCAGAAA
>WNWK01044724.1:0-14993 GCA_009830355.1 Cherax destructor | reverse complement strand
GTAACAATGTATTAAAAGATTATCAATTTTTTAATATTATGTTTATAGTTTTCCCTTTAGATTGCCCCCCTTTAATGCCATGGCATGCTAGGGGTTTCCCTCCTTGCACTTCAATTTATGATTGTAGTAACATAACCTATGTAATTAAGCAATGAAATAAAAAAATTTGTATTTGTATTTGAAATTTTTTTAAAAGAAAAAGGGAGGCCGGGGGGAAAACAGCCTGCTTGTCACGGGCCCCTTTATAAACCCAACAAAGAAAGAAAAAAAGGAGGAGCCCCTTTGTCTCATATAGTGGCTCCTCCCCCGCCCGTGGGGTTTACCACCTTTTTGTATAAAAGACCATCAAGGTGCCTTCATGATCAACAAGACATTTTGATCCAAAACTAAAGATTTGACTTTTTTTTTGGATCAAACCAAAACCGTCCTTAAAGCTTTTAACCCCTCGGGTTTTAGCTTCCTAGTGATAAAAAAAGAATTTAAATACACATAATAACAATTATCATACATAGTTAAAAAATTTGCAGGAAACCCAGGGGAAAGTGAAATCCAACCGGGGAAAAACCCAGGTAGGGGTGTTAGTAACCCAAGATAACCCTGGGGGGGAGGCAACCCCAGAAACCCAGGGTGGGGGAGGTTAGAACCCAGGAAACCCTGGGTGGGAGTGTTAGAAACCCGGGGAGGGTGGGGAATGGAAACCCCGGTAGGGAGTGTTATCCACCCAGGATAGGATTGTTATCCACCCAGGGTAAGGAGTGTTATCCACCCAGGGGGGGGAGTTTATCCCCCCAGGGGGGGAAAATTTAAAAGGGGGAAAGGATCCCCAGGGTAGGGAGTGTTTCCACCCAGGGTGGGGATGTTTCCACCCAGGGTGGGGAGTGTTATCCACCCAGGGTAGGGAGTGTTATCCACCCAGGGTAGGGAGTGTTATCCACCCAGGGTAGGGAGTGTTATCCACCCAGGGTAGGGAGTGTTATCCACACAGGGTAGGAGTGTTATCCACCCAGGGTAGGGATTGTTATCCACCCAGGGTAGGAGAGTTATCCACCCAGGGTAGGAGTGTTATCCACCCAGGGTAGGGAGTGTTATCCACCCAGGGAGGGAGTGTTATCCACCCAGGGAGGGAGTGTTATCCACCCAGGGAGGGAGTGTTATCCACCCAGGGTAGGGAGTGTTATCCACCCAGGGGAGGAGTGTTATCCACCCAGGGTAGGGAGTGTTATCCACCCAGGGTAGGGAGTGTTATCCACCCAGGGTAGGGAGTGTTATCCACCCAGGGAGGGAGTGTTATCCACCCAGGGTAGGAGTGTTATCCACCCAGGGTAGGGAGTGTTATCCACCCAGGGTAGGGAGTGTTATCCACCCAGGGTAGGAGTGTTATCCACCCAGGGTAGGGAGTGTTATCCACCCAGGGTAGGAGTGTTATCCACCCAGGGTAGGGAGTGTTATCCACCCAGGGTAGGGAGTGTTATCCACCCAGGGTAGGGAGTGTTATCCACCCAGGGTAGGGAGTGTTATCCACCCAGGGTAGGGAGTGTTATCCACAGCTACACTCCCTGCATCCCTGCTACACTCCCTGCATCCACTACACTCCTGCATGCCTGCTACACTCCCTGCATCCCTGCTACACTCTCTGCATCTTTGCTACACTCCCTGCATGCCTGCTACACTCCCTGCATGCCTGCTACTCCCTGCATAAATGCTACACTCCCTGCATGAATGCTTCACTCCCTGCACATTCTTTGCCACAGGCTTGGCACTAGGAGCTTTCTTGGGGCCCATGGTGGCTTATTTAGCAGTTGCAAGCACTAAAAACAGTGGAATAATGACAGTATACTGGTATGAATGCGTGGGTGTTGGTGGGTGGTCACTCTCACTTGTAAACAATAGCACACTGACGCTCCCTGGAGTGCGCTCAGCTGGGCGCCAAGCGGACACGTCCAGTACGAATGTCGTTACACGAAGCAAACATCGTTAATCGCAATCATTTTTTTTACGTTATAAATATCGGTACTCGAAAATAACGTAAGATGACAGCATCGTAACATGGGGTATGACTGTACTTACTGCTAGGTGAACAGGGACAGCAGGTGTTAGGTGACTTAACACCTAGATACTTACTGCTAGGTGAACAAGGACAGCAGGTGTAAGGTGACTTAACACCTGGATACTTACTGCTAGGTGAACAAGGACAGCATGTGTAAGGTGACTTAACACCTAGATTCTTATTGTTAGGTGAACAAGGACAGCAGGTGTAAGGTGACTTAACACCTAGATACTTACTGCTAGGTGAACAAGGAAAGCAGGTGTAAGGAAGCATGCACAATGTGTCCACCATGCCAGGAATCACACCATGAACATGGTGGAAACAAGAGCATTGCCAAATGAGCCTCAGGACACCCAGAAGAGTCTTAAGTGATTTATTTCCACTGGTGTCATTGTAATATCTTATTATTTAAAGCCCAGCTGTGAGATACACTGGAAATCAGTCATGGTTATAACTTTAAAAATTAAAACAGCTAAGTAACTCAACTGTGTGAAAATCAGTTACAATAATAGGATGTAGAATAAGAATAATGTGAAGTGAGTTATTGACATGAATATTAAAGAGAGGATCAGCTTGCAATAATAGTTACACCAATGTTAACTATACTAGAAACCACTCTCCTCCCTTTCTGTAGCTTCATTTATTAGGTACCTTTCTGTGGCAATTTCATTAGGTTCCTATTAGTTCTCTTCTTGTACAAACTCATTCTGGGACTGGCTTTGATATGTTCAGGGAATCTGTTCCATATCTTTATTGCTTTATAATAAACAGTGTTTGAAGCTTGACTACCTTCTGTAAGTACAGTGGAACTTCAGCTTATGAATGTCCTACATTGTGAACATTTCAGGATATGAACCGTCGTTCGGTCGATTTTTGCTTCTGGATACATATGAAATTTCAGGATGCGTACTTCCCCCTCAAGGGAGGTTCATTAAATAAATAAATAAAATATTTATTTCTTTGCAAAGGTTACAATGTGTGTTTACATACAGTGGACGGCTTAGCAATAGAACATATCGTTATTAGAACAAGAAAATCGATATCGCCATGCAAACAAAATATCACGATTCGAACAAGTGCGTCCATCACCTGTCCGCCCAGGTGCTTGGAGAGCCAGTATAGCGTTGTTTACACTCGAGAGAACATTACCCTGCACGCTCATCCAGACATTTCACACATAATTATAATTGTTTGGAGTTTGTTCATTAGTGTGAGGCAGTGGTGAGAGGCAGTGGTAGAGGCAGTGGTGGTTGAGGCAGTGGTGAGAGGCAGTGGTGAGAGGCAGTGGTGAGAGGCAGTGGTAGAGGCAGTGGTGGTAGAGGCAGTGGTGGTAGAGGCAGTGGTGGTAGAGGCAGTGGTGGTAGAGGCAGTGGTGGTAGAGGCAGTGGTGGTAGAGGCAGTGGTGGTAGAGGCAGTGGTAGTAGAGGCAGTGGTTGTAGAGGCAGTGGTAGTAGAGGCAGTGGTAGTAGAGGCAGTGGTAGGAGGCAGTGGTAGTAGAGGCAGTGGTAGTAGAGGCAGTGGTAGAGAGGCAGTGGTAGTAGAGGCAGTGGTAGTAGAGGCAGTGGTGGTAGAGGCAGTGGTGGTAGAGGCAGTGGTGGTAGAGGCAGTGGTAGTAGAGGCAGTGGTGAGTAAACAAGATTAAATGAAGGTTCGGTAGGGAGTTTTGTAAACAAGTCAGTTGTTGTTGTTACCAGCCTGACACGTACGAATTTGTTCAATCCGTGAAGCTGACAATAATGCACTTAGCATTACAAACTCCGTTTCTCTTATACTAACACGTCTGAAGGAGGAAAGAATGGGAAGATGTTTTCACAGCTGTAGCAAGAATGCTTGCCACCACCATCCTTCCCAGCCACCACATTCGTAATGACATACATATTTTATTCATTCTAGAGTGTATATCAGGTTTTTATGTTATTTATATTGTTTATTATGTCATATTAGATGAATTGTGATAGATAAATAAGCTGTCGAGTTGATAATAGCTTCACAGTGAAGTACTATTTTGTCATGCCTCCTGACAGCAGGAACGGATTAATTGTATTTCCATTATTTCTTATGGGAAAAATTAAATCGCCACTCGAACATTTCGCGTTGAGAACTAGCTCCTGGAACGGATTAAATTTGAATAGCGGGGGTCCACTGTACATTCATTACTTGCCTCAAAATATTTGTAGTCTTAATTTAAGGTGAGAGGTGAGTAAACGAGGTAAAACAAATAAACGAGAGAGAGAGAGAATGAGTAAATGAGAGAGGAGAGAGATGTGGAGTTATGTAAACAAGCAGACGAATGCGTCTTGTTTTCGTTCATACATGTAACATCTCATATTTAAGTTAATTTATTCTTCTGTGGGGTTTATTTATTATGTTTATATGTTATGTAGCATGTTGATTATATAATTTTGAAAAAAATATCATAGGTGGATTATTGAAAATGTTTGTATTGATGTAATATACAACATTTAATGCGCATCATTGATTATTGCGTATTATTATTATTAGTAGTAGTATGGCATCCTCAAGACTAGTAAGACACTCTTAGTGACTTTAATGTGTACCTGCATGCCAGCACAGTGTGTAGGTTTATTTAGGTATAGGTACACATAAGTATAATTATCTGGGTACATATATATAAAACATGAAATAACTTTAAAACACTTGAAATTTTGGAAAGTTTCCAGACATAATGGAGAGACACAGTGCTCATGGAGCTCATGGAAAATGTAAACTAGTGGGGGCATGGTGACCATATTAGAAAGTCAGGTGGGGGGAGCCGTATAGTGAGTTTTGGTCATAATTTGAAATGTCCATATTAGTGGAACACGGTAAGACAAAATGCTGTAAAGCGGGTCCCTACTGTATTTGCACAGTAGGGCACTGGTTTAGCGCTTCTTTTGATTATAATAATAATGTACAGTAGGGCCCCACTTTATGGCATTTTGCTAATATGGTGATTTCAAATTATGACCAAAATTTGCTATATGGAGAGTGGTCTTTCAAATATGGCATGCCCCACCCAGTTTGTTTACATTCTCCGTGAGCACATCTCTCTATTATGTCTGGAAATTTTCCAAAATTTCAAGTGTTTTAAAGTTATTGTGTATTTTATATATACAGTGGACCCCCGGTTTACAATGGTCTCCAAACTCGTCCTTTTATGTAAGTTTATTTTTGTAAGTGCTTTTGTAAGTGTAGTTTTGGGGGTCTAAAAGGACTAATCTAATTTTCATTATTCCTTATGGGAATAAATTCGTTTGGTAATGGCACTTGAACAGCATTCTTAAATGAAAAAATGACGTAAACTGGGGGTCCACTGTACAGCCGAACCCCAGATTTTGTACTTAATCCATTCCAGAAGGTCGGTCTAAATCCGAAACATACGAAAACCAAAGTAATATTTCCCATAAACTATTTACAAAAAATAATTTTTTTTAAAGAATAACTATTGTTTTAAATAATAATAATAATAATAATAATAATAATAATAATAATAATAATAGTTTATTTTGACATGATACAAAGATGTACAAGGAGTTGTAGAATGGGGTGTAGATGCCAAAAGCCCCTTATATGCAGAGCATTATGGGCAAACTTAAAATTAACTTACTACTAAGTGGTAAAAATTATAGTAAACAATTTACAATATAAGTATTCATAATTGAGTATTTAAGCAATGAAATTTGAACATAAAACAGAAAACAATGAGAAATAAATATAAAGCACTAATGAAATGGATAAATGAACATTTAAATCACTATTACATATCTTTATTGAAGACTCTTGTTGGCGTATGAAAGAAGGCAAGGAGGGGAGAGAGAGGAGAGCTTATTGTTTGGAAGGGAAATTCCCCTCCATAAGGACTTTCTTTGGGCCCATGGTGGCTTATTTCACAGTCGCACTCAATAGTTAAGCACAAAAAACAATGGATTATTACAAAATGTTTCAGATGAACCCACGAAGTAATGCTCACTCGACCAGTGACAGAGCCAGACTTAGACATACGCATGAGTGGCAGTGTCCTGGGCGGGCAGGTGCATCTGATACGTACGATTTCTGGGTGGAGGTACGAAATCCAGACCAAAATTTCGACCAAAAAAGTGGTCTAAATCCGAAATGTATGATATTAGGTTCCACTGTACTCTGATAATTATACTTATGTGCACCTGTACCTAAATATATTTACACACTGTGCTGGCATGCAGGGACACATTAAAATCACTAAGAGTCTCTCTACTCTTGATGCCATATGTTCTCTTGGGTGCATTAAATGTCGTATACAGTGGTACCCTGAGTTTTGAACAGCTCCCAACTCAAACAATTATGTAAGTGTATTATTGTAAGTGCTTTTGTAAGTGTATTTTTAGGGGTCTGAAATGGACTAATCTAATTTACATTATTCCTTATATATATATATATATATATATATATATATATATATATATATATATATATAAAATGAGTGGACACTTAGTCTGTGGAGACAAAGAACTTTGTCCATAATATAAGGGAATGTATGAAGTATATTATACCAACGTCTTATATGGTGTAAATGATGATGAATGTTACGAGAAAGGCTGGAGGCAGTGGAGATGTCGTGTCTGAGGTCAATTGTGGTGTGAATATAATGCAGAATATTTGAAATTAGGAGAGGTGCGATTACAAAACGATTGTCAGAGAGCTGAGGAGGGTTGTTATGGTTTGACATGTAGAGAGAATGAACAGACAGAGTGATTCGAGTTATAAATCTGTATAGAGAAGCGGTAGTGGCCTAGAAGTTGGAGGAGTAAAGGAAGTTTTTGCAGGTTTGGATTTCAGCAAGTATGTGAGCGTATTTGATAGAGTGAATGGAGCATATGGTTTTTAATATGACGTGTGTTGAGTGAGCATAGTAACATTTATGAAGGGGGGGGGGGGGGAGTCTGTGGAGACAAAGAACTTTGTCCATGGAAGTAAAGGGAATGTATGAGAGTATAGTATACCAACGCTCTTATATGGGTGTGAAGCATGGGTGATGAATGTTGCAACGAGGAGAAGGCTGGAGGCAGTGGAGATGTCGTGTCTGAGGTCAATGTGTGGTGTGAATATAATGCAGAGAATTGGAGTTTGGAAATTAGGAGGAGGTGCGGATTACCAAAACGATTGTCCAGAGAGCTGAGGAGGGGTTGTTGAGGTGGTTTGGACATGTAGAGAGAATGGAACGAGACAGAGTGACTCGAGAGTGTATAAATCTGTAGAGGGAAGGCGGGGTAGGGTCGGCCTAGGAAAGGTTGGAGGAGGGGTAAAGGAAGTTTTGTGTGCGAGGGCTTGGACTTCCAGCAAGCATGTGAGCGTATTTGATAGGAGTGAATGGAGGCATATGGTTTTTAATACTTGACGTGCTGTTGGAGGTGAGCAAAGTAACATTTATGAAGGGATTCAGGAAACCGGCAGGCCGGACTTGAGTTCTGGAGATGGAAGTACAGTGCCGGCACTCTGAAGGAGGGGTGTTAATGTTGCAGTTTTATAACTGTAGTGTAAAGCACCCTCTGGCAAGACAGTGATGGAGTGAATGATGATGAAAGTTTTTCTTTTCGGCCACCCTGCCTTGGTGGGAATCGGCCGATGTGTTAATAAATATATATATATATAGTGTATTTTTGGGGGTCTGAAATAGACTAACCTACGTGACATTATACCTTAAGGGAGTAAATTCGTTCAGTAATGGCACTTGAGCAGGCTTCTGGAATGAAGTTTTACGTTACTCGGGGTCCACTGTACTTAGTTTAGGTGAGTAGGTGGTTTTTGAGAAGAGTCTTAAATT
This sequence comes from Cherax destructor, assembly GCA_009830355.1. Taxonomy (NCBI): domain Eukaryota; kingdom Metazoa; phylum Arthropoda; class Malacostraca; order Decapoda; family Parastacidae; genus Cherax; species Cherax destructor. Next base: position 7,146 of record WNWK01044724.1, on the reverse strand, counting down.
GATGTTCAGGCAAGGTTATTTTAATATTTTCTGGTAATGAATTCCAGATTTTGGGGCCTTTTATGTGGACAGAGTTTTTACACAGGGTGATATGGACTCGGGGTATATCAAAAAGTGATCTGTGTCTTGGACACTCATTCTGCCCAGAAACCAAGTTAAGGTCAGCATTAACAATACCAGCTCACAGCATCAGCCATGTTCCAGGAGAAACGACTAGCTTTTGTGAGACTCCGTCTGGAGCTGGGGGTGGCTTGGGGTATTATGGACTTGTTATGGGGGCTATGGAACCCAGCATGTATTGTTGTAATTAAATAACATGAATACCTAATTATATTGAATTTATCAGAAGTACTGCTTAAGATGTTTAAACGCTAGGCCATCATTAAAACTTTAAGGAGCTGAATTAAACTGATTTTCTCAATATAATAGGTTATAAATATAAATGCACATTTTTATAAGTATTAGTTTATAAGTTGCATGTCTCATTGTAATAACATAAGATATATTGAGAGTACATGGAGGATGTGCAAAGTGATAGGTTTTTGTTTGTTTATGTTTGAGGGGGAGGAGCTTAGAGAGACTCCTGCTTCCCACAATCCCTTTTCTCCTGAACATGGCTGATGCTGTGAGCTGGTATTGTTAATGCTGACCTTAACTTGGTTTCTGGGCTGAGAGTGCCCAAAAGGTAATGGGGAGTGTTGTAGATCAAATGTTACCATGATATGCTGTGATCTTCAGTGTATCAAGACACTGGAGGGTTAAATAATGTTAAGAAAAGAGAGAGTTAAAGGTGACAGAGTGAGCCATGTGCTTTGTGGGAGGCTGGTTATATGTTTAGAGTGAGAACCTGCTACATTATATGTATATATAACCTCTTAATAGAGCACTATTTTTATAATGTTGGTATAAATAACCTTTGAGAGGAATGTGAGAGGACCAATAAGTTTTCAGATGCAGCAGCTAAGCATGAGTAAGTATCATTTTAGCCTATAAGTATCCTCCTTTACCCTAAGACCTTTTAAGTAAATACCCTATGCTAGTACATGTAGAACCTTGATGATAAATAAGGGAACATAACATAACATGGGGGCCTGACCGAGAATAGGGATTGTGGGAAGCAGGAGTCTCTCTAATCTCCTCCCTCAAATATAAACAAACAAAAACCTATCACTTTGCACATCCTCCATGTACTCTCAATATATCTTATGTTATTACAATGAGACATGCAACTTATAAACTAATACTTATAAAAATGTGCATTTATATTTATAACCTATTATATTGAGAAAATCAGTTTAATTCAGCTTCTTAAAGTTTTAAGGATGGCCTAGCCTTTAAACATCTTAAGCAGTACTTCTGATTAATTCAATATAATTAGGTATTCATGTTATTTAATTACAACAATACATGCTGGGTTCCATAGCCCCCATAACAAGTCCATAATACCCCATAACATGAATGTTCTTTACATTGAGTAGTTTTAGACTTTTGAATATTGGTGGAGTATGCTGCCTATAGTGGGAATTTGTTATCATTCTGACTGCAGCCTTTTGCTGGGTTATGAGTGGTCTAAGGTGATTTAATATTGTTGATCCCCATGCACAAATTCCATAGGTGAGATAAGGGTAGATGAGTGAATGATACAGAGGCACATAGTAGCATATCTTTGATAGTATGCCTACTGTCTTTGAGATTTTCTTGGAAATTTGTTGTATGTGTGTTTGGAATTTGAGGCTACTGTCAAGGTGGATTCCTAGGAATTTTCCCTCTGTGAGTCTTGTGATGGGTGATCCATTTAGCATTATGTTAAGTGGGACATTTGAAGCTCTGTTTCCAAACTGAATGAAATAGGTTTTGTCAGTATTGAGAGTAAGCTTGTTAGTCGTCATCCAGGTAGATATTTTCTGTAATTCAGCATTTACTGTGTTGGCCAGTATGACTAGGTTTGGGTGAGAGAAGACATATGTAGTGTCATCTGCAAATAATATGGGTTTGAGTAGTTGTGATGCATTCAGTAGGTCATTGATGTAAATGAAGAAGAGGAGTGGTCCCAGGACACTTCCTTGCGGGACACTGACTGTAATTTGTTGTGTGGAAGAGTTAGCTCCATTTGTGTACACGTATTGGCTTCTGTTACTAAGGTATGACTTTAGGTAGTTGAGTGAGTGCCCCCTTATACCATAGTGTGCTGATTTTTAGACCAGTAAATCATGGTCGACTGTATCAAAAGCTTTACGTAAATCAATGAAGATTCCCAGTGGGACTTTTTTCTTTTCAAGAGCGGTGTATATTAGTTCTAGCATGTGTATAATAGCATCATTAGTGCTTTTGTTAGTCCTGAATCCAAACTGACAAGGGTTGAGTACATTGTGTGAAACGAGGTAGGAATAGATCTGCCTATGAATTAATTTTTCAAAGATTTTAGAGAGCAGAAGTAAGTTAGATATTGGTCTATAATTATTCAAGTCTGCTTGATCACCTCCTTTGTGGATCGGGGTGACCCTCGCTATTTTGAGAATTGACTTTGATCACTGATATCATTTTGACTTTGTTCACAGACACTTTGATTACTAATATTCTTTTACTTTTGACTTAGATCAATGACACACTTTTGACTTTCAATACTAATACACTTTTGATATCATTCAATGACACACTTAACCTTGATCACTGACACACTTTTGACTTTGATCACTAACACACTTTTGACTTTGATCACTGACACACTTCTGACTTTGATCACTGACACACTTCTGACTTTGATCACTGACACACTTTTGACTTTGATCACTGACACTCTTCTGACTTTGATCACTGACACTTTGACTTTGATCACTGACACACTTTGACTTTGATCATAACACTTTGACTTTGACACTACACTCTTGACTTTCATAACTAAAACACTTTTTATTTTGATCACAGACATTTTTGACTTCTCACTGACAAAGTTTTGTATGTGCTTACTGATCCAGTTTGTCTAAAGTTTGTTTCTGACCAACACAATTTATCTCATGCACAGTGGACCCCTGGAAATCAGCCACCTCCCAACTCAAACAATTATTTAAGTGTATTTTTGTAAGTGTATTTTTGGGGGTCTGAAACGACTAATCTAATTTACATTTGTCCTTATGGGAATAAATTCATTCGGTAATGCCACTCAAGCAATATTCTGGAACGAATTATGGCCGATTTCCGGGGGTCCACTGTATTATAAAAGCTGAGTTGGCAGTCAGATGAACTAGTGTCCTCTGAGTGTGTCTCTGGGAATATGTGTTAAACAAGTTAGTGTTTCACCTCTTTATTGTTTACTATCTTCAACAAATGAAAAAATGGTTAGATCTAACAGGAAAGGCTTTCACATAGGCAGTACAAGGGCATTTAGTTTTTATTCTATGCCGATTGCTTAGTTTTACTTGCATCAGTTAAGGATGCTATGTTGAGTATATTTGAAATGTTATATATATTATAGTGACCAGTAGTCATATTTTGAATCCTAGCTAAGGTGCTTTACTGGTTTTTAAAATGTAAGATTTGCACTACCTATATTTTAAATTGACATTACTGAGTAGAGAGCTTTATCTACAATACTTTGAAAAGAATTTTGGCCATGTTACATTAACCCTTTGACTGTTTTGGTCATATATATACGTCTTACGAGCCACTGTTTTGGACGTATTAATACACATAAATTCTAGCAGCCTCAAATCAAGTGGGAGAAAGCTGGTAGGCCCACACGTGAGAGAATGGGTCTGTGTGGTTAGTGTGCGCAGTATAAAAAAGATCGGGGAGCCAGTGGTGCATTGTGGGAACGCCATTTCAGTAGTCCTTGTTCAGCATGCCTAGCGGTAAGAAATATCTGACTCAGGGCGAATCTGGGACTCTTCTCTTCCCAAGTGATAGCTCTAACACAGATGGAAGTGTCATTGAAGATGAATTTCATGGTTTTGAGGAGTTTGTGACCGAAAGCAATGCCCAGGATACTAGAAGGAAGAAAGAAAAAAGAATGAAAGAAAATAAGTAAGTAGGTAAGTAAGTAGGTAGGAAGGACTGTTGGGAAGAAGAGCATGGGACCCCATGGGTGTTGACAAGGCAGTGAGGGTGGTGAGTGATGGTATAATATGTCATTTTGACAGCAGCCGCACCCTGACTCAGCATATTTATAAGTCCACACACTCACAACAACCAGCTTCCAGAAGCTAAATATCAGTTCTATGAAGTGTCCATTGACTATATATATAGAAACCAGAAGGAAGAAAGAAAGGAAGGACGAGATGAAAGGAAGGAAGGAGATGAAAGGAAGGAAGGACGAGATGAAAGGAAGGAAGGTAGGTAGGTAGGAATGTAGGAAGGAATGTAGGATGGAATGTAGGAAGGCATGTAGGAAGGAAGGTAGGAAGGAAGGTAGGAAGGAAGGTAGGAAGGCAGGAAGGAAGGAAGGCAGGAAGGAAGGAAGGCAGGAAGGAAGGCAGGAAGGAAGGCAGGAGGGAAAGCAGGAAGGAAGGCAGGAAGGAAAGCAGGAAGGAAGATAGGAGGAAGATAGGAGGAAGGTAGGAAGGAAGGTAGGAAGGAAGGTAAGAAGGAATGTAGGAAGGAAGGAATGACGACCCAGAAACAACAACCAGCTTCCAGAAGCTTGTAGCAATTCTATGAAGTGTTCAGTGCTTATATATGCGTATATATAGAAACCAGAAGAAAGGAAGGACGAGATGAAAGGAAGGTAAGAAGGAAGGAAGGAAGGAAGGAAGAAATGATGACCCATACACAACAACCAGCTTCCAGAAGTTTATAGCAGTTCTAGGCACGTGTCCAGTGACTATGTGTGTATATATAAAAACCAGAAGGAAGAAAGGAAGGACGAGATGAAAGGTAGTAAGGAAGGAAGGTAGGTAGGAAGGAAGTTAGGAAGGTAGGTAGGTAGGAAGGATTGTGGGGAAGAAGAGCAAGGGATCCCATGGGTGTTGACAAGGCAGTGAGGGTGGTGAGTGATGGTATAATATGTCATTTTGACAGCAGCTGCACCCTGACTCAGCATATTTATAAGTCCACACACTCACAACAACCAGCTTCCAGAAGCTAAATATCAGTTCTATGAAGTGTCCAGTGACTATATACGCGTATATATGAAACCAGAAGGAAGAAAGTAAGGAAGGACAAGATGAAAGGAAGGAAGGTAGGTAGGTAGGAATGTAGGAAGGAAGGAATGTAGGAAGGCATGTAGGAAGGAAGGTAGGAAGGAAGGTAGGAAGGAAGGCAGGAAGGAAGGTAGGAAGGAAGGTAGGAAGGAAAGCAGGAAGGAAGGCAGGAAGGAAGGCAGGAAGGAAGGAAGGTAGGAGGAAGGTAAGAAGGTATGTAGGAAGGAAGGAATGACGACCCAGAAACAACAACCAGCTTCCAGAATCTAATAGCAATTCTATGAAGTGTCCAGTGATTATATATGCGTAGACAGCAACCACCCAGGGAGGTACTACCGTCCTGCCAGGTGACTGTGAAACAGAAACCTGAAACTGTTTACATGATGGTAGGATTGCTGGTGTCTTTTTTTTCTGTCTCATAAACACGCTGGATAACAGGTATATCTAGCTACTTCTACTTACACTTTAGGTCACACTACACTGGCATACACATGCATATATATACATACACACATCTAGGTTTTTCTTCTTTTTCTTAATAGCTCTTGTTCTTTTTATTTTCTCTATTGTCCATGGGGAAGTGGAAAAGAATCTTTCCTCCGTAAGCCATGCGTGTCGTATGAGGCGACTAAGATGCCGGGAGCAATGGGCTAGTAACCCCTTCTCCTGTACAAATCCACTAAAAACAAGAAGAAGAAAAACTTTATAAAATTGGGTTGTCTGAATGTGCGTGGATGTAGTGCGGATGATAAGAAAGAGATGATTGCCGATGTTATGAATGAAAAGAAGTTGGATGTCCTGGCCCTAAGTGAAACAAAGCTGAAGGGGGTAGGCGAGTTTCAGTGGGGAGAAATAAATGGGATTAAGTCAGGAGTATCTGAGAGAGTTAGAGCTAAGGAAGGGTAGCAATAATGTTGAAGGATCAGTTATGGAAGGAAAGAGGAATATAAATGTGTAAATTCAAGGATTATGTGGATTAAAATAAGGGTCGGATGCGAAAAGTGGGTCATAATAAGCGTGTATGCACCTGGAGAAGAGAGGAGGTAGAGGAGAGAGAGATTTTGGGAAATGTTAGCGAATGTATAGGAACTTTTGAACCAAATGAGAGAGTAATTGTGGTAGGGGACCTAAATGCTAAAGTGGGAGAAACATGCAGAGAGGGTGTGGTAGGTAAGTTTGGGGTGCCAGGTGTAAATGATAATGGGAGCCCTTTGATTGAACTTTGTATAGAAAGGGGTTTAGTTATAGGTAATACATATTTTAAGAAAAAGAGGATAAATAAGTATACAAGATATGATGTAGGGCGTAATGACAGTAGTTTGTTGGACTATGTATTGGTAGATAAAGACTGTTGAGTAGACTTCAGGATGTACATGTTTATAGAGGGGCTACAGATATATCAGATCACTTTTTAGTTATAGCTACAGTGGGAGTAAAAGGTAGATGGGATACAAGGAAAATAGAATCAGTAAGTAAAAGAGAGGTGAAGGTTTATAAACTAAAGAGAAGGCAGTTAGGGTAAGATATAAACAACTATTGGATGATAGATGGGCTAGTGAGAGTGTAGGCAATGGGGTCGAAAATGTATGGGGTAGATTTAAAAATGTAGTGTTAGAGTGTTCAGCGAAGTTTGTGGTTACAGGCGAGTGGGTGCGGGAGGGAAGAGGAGCGATTGGTGGAATGATGATGTAAAGAGAGTAGTAAGGGAGAAAAAGTTAGCATATGAGAGGTTTTTACAAAGTAGAAGTGATGCAAGGAGGGAAGAGTATATGGAGAGAAAAAGAGAGGTTAAAAGAGTGGTGAAGCAATGTAAAAAGAGAAGATGAGAGAGTGGGTGAGATGTTATCAGCAAATTTTGTTGAAAATAAGAAAAAGTTTTGGAATGAGATTAATAGTTGAGGAAGCCTAGAGAACAAATGGATTTGACAGTTAAAAATAGGAGAGAGAGTTATTAAATGGAGAGTTAGAGGTATCGGGAAGATGGAGAGAATATTTTGAGGATTTGTTAAAT
>WNWK01044723.1:0-14993 GCA_009830355.1 Cherax destructor | reverse complement strand
AGGTATCGGGAAGATGGAGAGAATATTTTGAGGAGTTGTTAAATGTTGATGAAGACAGGGAAGCTGTGATTTCGTGTGTAGGGCAAGGAGGAATAACATCTTGTAGGAGTGTGGAAGAGCCAGTTGTGGGTGTAGGGGAAGTTCGTGAGGCAGTGGGTAGAATGAAAGGGGTAAGGTAGCTGGGATTGATGGGATAAAGATAGAAATGTTAAAAGCAGGTGGGGATATAGTTTTGGAGTGGTTGGTGCTATTATTTAATAAATGTATGGAAGAGGGTAAGGTACCTAGGGATTGGCAGAGAGCGTGTATTGTTCCTTTGTATAAAGGCAAAGGGGACAAAAAGAGAGTGCAAAAATTATAGGGGAATAAGTCTGTTGAGTGTACCTGGTAAAGTGTATGGTAGAGTTATTATTGAAAGAATTAAGATTAAGACAGAAAGCAGGATAGCAGATGAACAAGGGGCTTTAGGAAAGGTAGAGGGTGTGTAGACCAAGTGTTTACAGTGAAACATATAGGTGAACAGTATTTGGATAAGGGTAAAGATGTTTTGTGGCATTTATGGATTTGGAAAAGCGTATGATAGGGTAGATATGGGGGCAATGTGGCAGATGTTGCAGGTGTATGGAATAGGAGGAAGGTTACTGAAAGCAGTGAAGAGTTTTATGAGGATAGTGAGGCTCAGGTTAGAGTGTGTAGGAGGGAAGGGGACTATTTCCCAGTAAAAGTGGGCCTTAGACACGGATGTGTGATGTCACCGTGGTTGTTCAATATATTTATAGATGGGGTTGTAAGAGAAGTGAATGCAAGGGTCTTGGCAAGAGGTGTTGGGCTAAAAGATAAAGAAGCAAATACAAAGTGGGAGTTGTCACAGTTGCTTTTGCTGATGACACTGTGCTTTTGGGAGATTCTGAAGAGAAGTTGCAGAGGTTGGTGGATGAATTTGGTAGGGTGTGTAAAAGAAGAAAATTGAAAGTGAATATAGGAAAGAGTAAGGTGATGAGGATAACAAAAAGAATAGGTGACGAAAGATTGGATATAAGATTGGAGGGAGAGAGTATGGAGGAGGTGAATGTATTCAGATATTTGGGAGTGGACATGTCAGCAGATGGGTCTATGAAGGATGAGGTGAATCATAGAATTGATGAGGGAAAAGGGTGAGTGGAGCACTTCGAGTCTGTGGAGACAAAGAACCTTGTCCATGGAAGTAAAGAGGGAATGTATGAGAGTATAGTTATACCAACGCTCTTATATGGGTGTGAAGCATGGGTGATGAATGTTGCAACGAGGAGAAGGCTGGAGGCAGTGGAGATGTCATGTCTGAGGTCAATGTGTGGTGTGAATATAATGCAGAGAATTCGGAGTTTGGAAATTAGGAGGAGGTGCGGAATTACCAAAACGATTGTCCAGAGAGCTGAGGAGGGGTTGTTGAGGTGGTTTGGACATGTAGTGAGAATGGAACGAGACAGAGTGACTTCGAGAGTGTATAAATCTGTAGTGGAGGAAGGCGGGGTAGGGGTCCGCCTAGGAAAGGTTGGAGGGAGGGGTAAAGGAAGTTTTGTGTGCGAGGGGCTTGGACTTCCAGCAAGCATGTGTGAGCGTATTTGATAGGAGTGAATGGAGGCATATGGTTTTTAATACTTGACGTGCTGTTGGAGTGTGAGCAAAGTAACATTTATGAAGGGATTCAGGAAACCGGCAGGCCAGACTTGAGTTCTGGAGATGGGAAGTACAGTGCCGGCACTCTGAAGGAGGGTGTTAATGTTGCAGTTTTATAACTGTAGTGTAAAGCACCCTCTGGCAAGACAGTGATGGAGTGAATGATGATGAAAGTTTTTCTTTTTCGGGCCACCCTGCCTTGGTGGGAATCGGCCGATGTGTTAATAAAATAATAAAAAATCCAACTATCCCTGCTTCATCCCCCCCTTCCCCTCAGCCACCACTCATGAAACTAAGCGATAAAAGGGATCTTGCATGCAAGCAAACAATACCTGGGACAAGGGGCATCCCTGTCTCAAACTCTTATCCATAGGCACCTTCTTTCCTATCCTACCATTTACCTGTACCCTAACCCTGGCTCCCCCATACAGAGTCTCTACCCAGCCTACTAATTCATCCCCAAAACCCTGCCGCCTCATGATATCGTACAACATACTCCTTTCTACATTATCATAAGCAGCACTCCAATCGATACTCAACACTCCCCTCCCCCTTCACCACTCTCAATAAAATCCCTAATTTGACAATGACCCATGCCCATGCTTCTACCTGGGATCCCACATTGCCCCTTATGTAAGACCATCCCCATCACATTCTTAAACCTATTACCTAGCAACTTAGCGAAGCTCTTATAATCCGCACACATTAAAGTAATAAATCTATAATCCTTCATCGTCCTACATTCCTCTTTTTTCTTTACCAAGACCACAACCCCAGTGTTCTGCATACTACCAAATACCCTCCCATTCTTCATGCAATTGAATACTTTAACTAAACAATCCCTTAGGGTCTCCCAATTATGCACATAGAAATCATTAGGGAGACCATCTAATCTAGGAGCCTTCTAAGTGGTTGAAACCATGCACTGCCTCCCATACCTCTTCCTTGCTAATCTCTCCCTCCATGTCCTTCCTGTCTTCCTTACTAACAATACACCTAATCCCCTCCCCTATTACTGCCCTGTCCCTCACCCCCCCTCTCTCTCCTGCAAATACTCTTTAACCCAGTGATCTACATAGTTACTTATTCCTTCAGTAGTTCTTAGCAATTTTCTCCCCCTATACCCCCCAACTCCTAACACACCTCCAACGTCATCATAGTTGTGTCCGTCTGCCGCTTCCTGAAACATCGGAGCACACAGGCCGATGGCCTGTCACCCCATAAGACCTCCTCTAGCCCACCTCTCATGTGTGTTGCATTAAATCGTTCATTCTGCAAATCTCGCAGACGACCTTTCAGAATTCCCATTTCATCCACCCTAGAATTCCCTCCCCTTTTGTAACAATCCTCCAGTTGACCCTCCAAGTACCTCTGTAATCTGAATTTTCTCCAATTCTCCTCCCTGCCCATTCTTGTATAATACTTCCTAATACACGGATTTGCCCACATTTCCCACCAACCCAGTAAGTCCCCCGCATGCTGACCTCGCTCCCATTGCCCCTGCCACCATGCAGCAAAACTCTCTCCCTCACCAACTCCTTGCAGTAAACTTACATTCAATTTCCAATAGCTGTCATACCTTTTAATCATTCCATCCCAGCTGACATCTGCCAACACACCCCTATGATCAGAATATCCTATGTCCATAGCTTCTACCCTGCCAACCTGTATCGCCTTAGTTACATAAATCCTATCTAGTCGCGCCTGATATCCCCGCTTACGAACGTGTGCTCCACACACCATCCTCCTCCCCTAACTACATTCATCACCCCGGCCGCTCCTAATACCTCCATCAACACCCCCAGGACACAGCCCACTTCCCTGGGCTCTACATCCTTACCCCGTATTACACAGTTCAAGTCTCCTCCTATAATGGTTACCTCAGGCAGTCCTCTCAAATGATACAGTAGTACGTCCTTCACGAAACGTTCCTTAGTACGTCTGCATTGATCGCCGGCATATACACACTTATAAAACTCATGCGCATGTCTCCCCACACTCTGTCCACCCTCACCACCCTACCCTCCTCACCCGTCTCCCACGCTAATAACTTAAAAGGGCCGACCTCGCTCATTACCACAGCAGCCCCTCCCTTTAATTTCCCTGAACCACCTGCATACACTCTGTACCCATTCAAACACAAATCCCTCGCACACCTGAAATTATGTTGCTGTACAAAACAAATATCTACCTGAAAACATAGCAAAGTCACCTTGAGCCATCGTCGTTTCACCTCGGCCCGAAGGCCATTAACATTTATGGTGAGACTTCTGAAGACAACATAGGGGGTTTTCCTGAAACCTCTGGACTTTTGGCGCTCCTCCCCCTTCTCCTTTGCCCCCTGACCACGTTTAGGCCCTTCTCTTCCTGACATCCCACCCGGTCCCCTGTGGGCCACATCTACCCATGGCTTTGTACAAACCTGCTGCGCGGGTGTGATCACGTCCTCATCGGACCCACCCACAGGCCTTTTACGTGAATCACCACAATGTTCCACAGCCACATTTTCCAACTGTTCATCCTGCCTGTGGACTACAGCCACCACATTCTGCACCACCAGGTTAGATTCCCGGCATGTGATGTAATCCCGCCCTTCCCAGGCAGCTCCACAGGCTCCACATGCCCATCACCAGGCTCTAAAGGGACTCCTCTTCGGGCGTGCCAAGGAAATCTCTGAGGGCATCTTGCAAGACAGGAGGCAAGTCCCCCTGCAAAATCCCCTCATCCACACTTGATGGTACTGACACCATACTCTCTGCCTTGCCAACCTCAGTGTCCTCCATTCGTTCTTCCTGACGGCGGTCCGTCCTCCTCCCACAAGCAGCTGCAACATGATCATACGCCCCACATAGTCTGCAGGTTTGTTGCTGGCCGGCGTATGTGATGTAGACTTGAGTCCTAAATTCATCAAGGACAACATACGAAGGTATAGGCCTTTGGAAAGTCATTTTAAGGGAATATGACCCTGTAATCCTGCATAAATTCCGTCGGTCCATTTGCCCATCACAGCCATATGAACCACTCCAAATTGTTGGAACGCCTCACGAATATCCTCATCAATAACTTCAAATGGCATGTTTCGGACTCGAATAAAGGTATAATATCGAGATACATCCCTCAAGCGTACCTCCAGGCCAGCGTTGATCACCATTCGTTTGTCCTGGAAGCCATCCACGATCCTCTCATATGCCGCTGTCATAGCAAACTTGATAAAGATGCGGTGCGCACCATTTAGCGCTATGCCCTCGTAATTCCTCAGTACCGATGCCATAAGCATCGCAGATAATCGCAGGCAACAAAACATTAAAGTTATCCGGGTACACTGCTCCCTGCAACCCTCAACACACACGGTGTTGATTCTCCTCCTTCCACCAGACGCCATTTGCTGAAAATCAGTAACTCTCTCGTTGGCCACCAGGAGTCAGCAACAAGAGAACCACTCAGCGCGAAGGCCAGGCGGCGAATGCTATTCAGGTATACACAAATACAATTACAAAGATTATCATATATAGCAGCATATGTGTAGAGAACCCGGGATAACCCAAAAAAGTCAGACAGAGTGACTTATTTCCATTGGGGTCCTTTTAATACCTTATTATACAATAAAAGAGATAATATCCAATTATTATACTATAAAGAATTGCCCTATGTATGCATTATATATTGAGTTATGCACAGCATATTAGGGGCTTTTGGCATGTACATCTCTTTTTATCGAACTATGTATCATCGTCTCATGTCTACCTTACTATGTATCATTGTACCATGTCTAAATAAAAATTATTATTATTATTATTAAATTATTATTATCATTCCTAGCTACTAGACCGTCATTATCACCGTCACTTATCTGACTTTTTTGCACCTGAACAATAGTTTGAGGTCCTTGATTAGTATGGATATCGCCATTATAAGAGCTGTGCGCCATTGCTTTTGTTTAGGTATGCGGTGTTGTCATAGTGTTGATTAGTGTTCTACTGTCTGCATATATATTGAATAGGGAATGACCATTGAATTCAGTCACTCTCAAGGTGCAGGCTGGGGATACTAATACCATTGGAATATTTGCAGGAATCAGTCCTTCTGGTGGTCACACGTATCTTGAAGTGAGAGGTCGTGGAAGTCTAGACTGGTGGGGAGGTTTAGGAGATTTCTAGTTAGCATAGACTCTACATCCAAGTAAGTCTGTTCTAGTTTGTGCATGCAGATAAGAGTTTCCTGCAAGTTAGATTAATTCTCATATCGAAGTGTTCTCTAAGAGTCACTTGTGAGACTGGGACCTTGGTGTCCTGGGTACCTGTAATCAACAGTGACCGTCAGAGGGGGCATCTCACAGATAGGTGTTTCCTTACACCTGTTGTCCCGTTCACCTAGCAAGCAAGTAGGTACTTGGGTGTTAGTCGACTTGAGTGGGTCGCATCTTGGGGGACAAGAATGAAGACCCCCAATGGAAATAAAACAGACAGTCCCTCAATGACACACTACCTTTCTTGGGTTATCCTGGGTGGTTAATCTTTTTGTGCTAAAAATCCGAACAAAATCGTATCTTATCTGGCTGATGAGAAATAATTTTTTTTATTCAAAGTCGTTTTTGTTTACCCTTAGACTGAAGAAAGAAAACGGATGCTCTCAAATTTAAAGAAAATATTTTTTTGGTTAACTATTATATTTCAAATTAAACGTTATATAATCTATTGTTAACTAAGTAAGTTTATTCAGGTATAGGTACATATAAACAGATTTAAATAAATTGTCATACATAGCAGCATATATGTAGATTACTTAGGATAACCCAAAAAGTGGTCTGGTGGCTAGAGCTCTCGCTTCACACACGGAGGGCCCGGGTTCGATTCCCGGCGGATGGAAACATTTCGACGTGTTTCCTTACACCTGTTGTCATGTTCACCTAGCAGCAAATAGGTACCTGGGTTGTTAGTCGACTGGTGTGGGTCGCATCCTGGGGGACAAGATTAAGGACCCCAATGGAAATAAGACAGACAGTCCTCGATGACGCACTGACTTTCTTGGGTTATCCTGGGTGGCTAACCCTCCGGGGTTAAAAATCCGAAGAAATCTTATCTTATCTTATCTTATCCTTTAGGGTCCTTGTAATATATTATTATTTAAACCTTATCAGTTAAAAAATGCTAAGTAACTCAACTATGTGAAAAATGTAACTAAATGGTTATAACTGACCATAATTTTTAAAGGGGTGGACCTGTAAGCCAGCGGAAGGCCTCGGTCAGATGACCAAAAGCTCCAACGGCGGGTCATCATCTGACTAAGACCCGCGTCAGGAAAATATTTCCTGACGAACCTTACCTAACCTAACTATGTGAAAAGCAGTTACAATACAAGGAGACATACTAGGAATATGATAAAGTTAATTAGTTACCAATAGACCCCTGGCTGTCTTCAAGAAGGCACTGGACAAGCACCTAAAGTCAGTACCTGACCAGCCGGGCTGTGGTTCGTATGCTGGTTTACGTGCGGCCAACAGTAACAGCCTGGTTGATAAGACCCTGGTCCACCACGAGGCTTGGTCTTAGACCGGGCCTCGAGGACGTTGACCCTTGAAACTCTCTCCAGGTATAGTACATGTACAAGGTAAGTTCCAGGTATACAGACCATAGCTGACATCAATAACATACAACGATATAGAAAGACCCTTGTTATGCTGAACATTTCCCGCAAATTAGGTCAGTATTGTCCCAGGATGCGACCCACACCAGTCCACTAACACCCAGGTACCCATTTTACTGATGAGTGAACATAGACAAACGGTGTAAAACACGCCCAATGTTTCTACCCTCCCCGGGAAGCGAATCCAGACCCTCACCGTGTGGGGCGAGAACTTTAACCACCAGGCCACGGGGCACCGTGGTTACACGCGGATCAAACAGTTATCAGCCAACATAGAGATAGAGACGTATCCGTGTAGCCGTGCTATGCCGTGCTCTGCCGTGCTCCGCCGTGCTCCGCTGTGCTCCGCCGTGCTCCGCCGTGCTCCGCCGTGCTCCGCCGTGCTCCGCTGTGCTCCGCCGTGCTCCGCCGTGCTCCGCCGTGCTCCGTCGTGCTCCGTCGTTTTCGTGGATTATCATGGTTTATTTTGCGTGCTAGAACTTTAAACTGTGCCAGTGAACTTATAAGGTACATCCCTCCAGCACTTTGAACTAATCCAGCAAAAAATAGTACACACTGAGCTAAAAAATGATAAAAAGTGTACAATAACCATAGGCTTAGCGTGCCGTGAGCAAAAAAAGTTATATATATAACTTAGAACAAATTTGTGAAAGGTAAGAAAGTGTCCTTGATATCAGTGTCATGTATAGTGTATATCACAGTGGTACCATAGTGTATAGATAAGATACCATAATAAATGCTTTGGTGAAAATTAAGACGGAAATGACAGGCCTAATGGATAGATAACTGGTGTAAACAGTTGCCAGCAGTCCCCAGATTCCTACCAAGCAGGTCAGGTCGTATTAATAATCTTCCTAAACATGCTAGTGTACCCGAAAAGGTGCACAATCTTGAGGAAATACGAAAAGTGTACATTGTGTAGAAAAACGATAAACATTGTAGAGTTGTCAGTGAGCGTAGGATACACAACAACATAAGACCATTTATCATCCAGAAACCATTTCACCAGTGTTGACATAGATAATAACACTAACAAAATGGTACTTACTGTGGTGAAGTGACGAACATTAGAAATTTTTTCTTTTATTGAAATACGAGAAGTATACAGTTACTTGTGGAAATACGAGAAGTATAAAGTTACTTGTGGAAAGACGTAAAACCTGTAGTTGTCAGTGGTCGCAATATACACAATGGAAAGCAAATATTCTTCCAGTAATCTTCACCAGGCGCCCTAACATAGCCAACAGTGGTGATTAAATAGCATTTGATGTGGTGGTGGAAAAAATCTAGAAAACTTAAATACAGTAATCTATAAGTGGCCCAAACCTCTGGCTGAAAAAAAAAAGGTGCTAGAAGTCACCGGCTATTCATAATAGTAAGAGCTGCCAGAAGTCACCAGTTTCTCCAACACACAAGTTATACTTTTTGTATCAAACTGAACACATATTACTCTGTTAAATAATATTCCAGTAGTCCTATCATTAGCTAGTCCAAAATTGCCGACCGAATTTGTTAAAAAATATGTGATCCACTGATCGGATTCGTCCAAAAATAAGTGAACCAATAAATAACAAAAAAGGCACAATACCGTGACTGGAACAATACACACACAACCCTCACATATAAAAGGAGAGGAGCTTACGACGACGTTTCAGTCCGACTTGGACCATTTACAAAGTCACACTAACACGAAGGACAGGTGGAAGGGGTATTTATAGTCAGGCAGACAGGGAAGGGCACAAGAAAGTGGTGGAGGGGTAATGGAGGTAGTAGTGATAGTGGTAGTGGTAGTAGTAGTAATGAAGACAGTCATAAACTAGGAAAGGAGCACTGCAAAGACGCTAGCGGCCCGTAAGGGTAAGAACAAGAACACAGTGGGGAAAAATTTAAATAAAATAGAGGACAAATACAAGGCAAAAGAAATGAAAAGAAAGAGAACCCAGAGGAGAAAGGAGAAAGAGGAGAAGGGAAAGAGAAAGAAGGGGAAGGAATCAGGTTAAGTCACGGGTGTTCTGAAGTTTGGAGCATTTAACAATGTAATGGGACTAACACACTTCGCACTAATCTAGTTCATACCTCCCCTCCCTCTATAGATTCTCCTTGTGTTTACTCTATTTCTTGCTCCTCCTGTCCTCTTCAATACTTCGGAGAAACTGGCCGATCTCTTTCTGACAGACTTAGGGAGCACAAAAATAGTGTTAGGCTTGCCGACACTAATAATGCTCTTTTCTGTCATGTCAGAGATCACAGTCATCCTATTGATTGGTCTTCTGCTAAAACTGTCTACCCTACGTCCAACTTTCACAGTCGCCGTTTGGTTGAATCCTCCCTTATACACAGCTTTCCCTGTATGAATCTTAGCCCTGGCTTTGTCTCTGTTGATGCTTTCCTCTCTCATTACATTGTTAAATGCTCCAAACTTCAGAACACCCGTGACTTAACCTGATTCCTTCCCCTTCTTTCTCTTCCCCCTTCTCCTCTTTCTCCTTTCTCCTCTGGGTTCTCTTTCTTTTCTTTTCTTTTGCCTTGTATTTGTCCTCTATTTTATTTAAATTTTTCCCCACTGTGTTCTTGTTCTTACTCTTGCGGGCCGCTAGCGTCTTTGCAGTGCTCCTAGTTTAGGACTGTCTCCATTACTACTACTACCACTACCACTATCACTACTACCTCCATTACCCCTCCACCACTTTCTTGTTCCCTCCCCTGTCTGCCTGCCTATATATACCCCTTCCACCTGTCCTTCGTGTTAGTGTGACTTTGTAAATGGTCCAAGTCGGACCGAAACGTCGTCGTAAGCTCCTCTCCTTTTATATGTGCGGGTTGTGTGTGTAAGTGAACCAATGACCGGATTCAAGAGCTGACAGAGTTTCTAGATGCCCTTAACACCCAACCAGATTCGATGAAAAATAAGATATCCTCTGACGGGATTCACAAGCTGACGGGGTTGTTAGTTCCCCTTATCAAACACCCAAACAGTTTCATACACATACATGTAAAAATACTATTAGATACACATACAAATAAACAGATTTATACTTTAAGGAGGTTATTAGTAGAATATACAATATAACAACAACAAAAAAATCACATCATGAAACTCTTTAGCTTGCAACCGCAGCAACAAACGGGCTTCTGCAACTTCTGTGGGAAATGGGCCCACGCATTTTGTGCTACAGTGGGAGTAAAAGGTAGATGGGATACAAGGAAAATAGAATCAGTAAGTAAAAGAGAGGTGAAGGTTTATAAACTAAAAGAGGAGGCAGTTAGGGTAAGATATAAACAACTATTGGAGAATAGATGGGCTAGTGAGAGTGTAGGCAATGGGGTCGAAAATGTATAGGGTAGATTTAAAAATGTAGTGTTAGAGTGTTCAGCAGAAGTTTGTGGTTACAGGCGAGTGGGTGCGGGAGGGAAGAGGAGCGATTGGTGGAATGATGATGTAAAGAGAGTAGTAAGGAGAAAAAGTTAGCATATGAGAGGTTTTTACAAAGTAGAAGTGATGCAAGGAGGGAAGAGTATATGGAGAGAAAAAGAGAGGTTAAAGAGTGGTGAAGCAATGTAAAAAGAGAGCAGATGAGAGAGTGGGTGAGATGTTATCAGCAAATTTTGTTGAAAATAAGAAAAAGTTTTGGAATGAGATTAATAAGTTGAGGAAGCCTAGAGAACAAATGGATTTGACAGTTAAAAATAGGAGAGGAGAGTTATTAAATGGAGAGTTAGAGGTATCGGGAAGATGGAGAGAATATTTTGAGGATTTGTTAAATGTTGATGAGGACAGGGGAAACTGTGATTTCGTGTGTAGGGCAAGGAGGAATAACATCTTGTAGGAGTGTGGAAGAGCCAGTTGTGGGTGTAGGGGGAAATTCGTGAGGCAGTGGGTAGAATGAAAGGGGTAAGGCAGCTGGGATTGATGGGATAAAGATAGAAATGTTAAAAGCAGGTGGGGATATAATTTTGGAGCGGTTGGTGCTATTATTTAATAAATGTATGGAAGAGGGTAAGGTACCTAGGGATTGGCAGAGAGCGTGTATTGTTCCTTTGTATAAAGGCAAAGGGGACAAAAGAGAGTGCAAAAATTATAGGGGAATAAGTCTGTTGAGTGTACCTGGTAAAGTGTATGGTAGAGTTATTATTGAAAGAATTAAGAGTAAAACAGAAAGCAGGATAGCAGATGAACAAGGGGGGTTTAGGAAAGGTAGGGGTGTGTAGACCAAGTGTTTACAGTGAAACATATAGGTGAACAGTATTTGGATAAGGGTAAAGATGTTTTTGTGGCATTTATGGATTTGGAAAAGGCGTATGATAGGGTAGATAGGGGGCAATGTGGCAGATGTTGCAGGTGTATGGAATAGGAGGAAGGTTACTGAAAGCAGTGAAGAGTTTTTATGAGGATAGTGAGGCTCAGGTTAGAGTGTGTAGGAGGGAAGGGGACTATTTCCCAGTAAAGTGGGCCTTAGACAAGGATGTGTGATGTCACCGTGGTTGTTCAATATATTTATAGATGGGGTTGTAAGAAGTGAATGCGAGGGTCTTGGCAAGAGGTGTTGGGCTAAAAGATAAAGACAAATACAAAGTGGGAGTTGTACAGTTGCTTTTTGCTGATGACACTGTGCTTTTGGGAGATTCTGAAGAGAAGCTGCAGAGGTTGGTGGATGAATTTGGTAGGGTGTGTAAAAGAAGAAAATTGAAAGTGAATATAGGAAAGAGTAAGGTGATGAGGATAACAAAAAGAATAGGTGACGAAGGATTGGATATCAGATTGGAGGGAGAGAGTATGGAGGAGGTGAATGTATTCAGATATTTGGGAGTGGACATGTCGGCGGATGGGTCTATGAAGGATGAGGTGAATCATAGAATTGATGAGGGGAAAAGGGTGAGTGGAGCACTTCGGAGTCTGTGGAGACAAAGAACCTTGTCCATGGAAGTAAAGAGGGGAATGTATGAAAGTATAGTTATACCAACGCTCTTATATGGGTGTGAAGCATGGGTGATGAATGTTGCAACGAGGAGAAGGCTGGAGGCAGTGGAGATGTCATGTCTGAGGTCAATGTGTGGTGTGAATATAATGCAGAGAATTCGGAGTTTGGAAATTAGGGAGGAGGTGCGGGATTACCAAAACGATTGTCCAGAGAGCTGAGGAGGGGTTGTTGAGGTGGTTTGGACATGTAGAGAGAATGGAACGAGACAGAGTGACTTCGAGAGTGTATAAATCTGTAGTGGAGGGAAGGCGGGGTAGGGGTCGGCCTAGGAAAGGTTGGAGGGAGGGGTAAAGGAAGTTTTGTGTGCGAGGGTCTTGGACTTCCAGCAAGCATGTGTGAGCGTATTTGATAGGAGTGAATGGAGGCATATGGTTTTTAATACTTGACGTGCTGTTGGAGTGTGAGCAAAGTAACATTTATGAAGGGATTCAGGGAAACCGGCAGGCCGGACTTGAGTTCTGGAGATGGGAAGTACAGTGCCGGCACTCTGAAGGAGGGGTGTTAATGTTGCAGTTTTATAATTGTAGTGTAAAGCACCCTTCTGGCAAGACAGTGATGGAGTGAATGATGATGAAAGTTTTTCTTTTTCGGGCCACCCTGCCTTGGTGGGAATCGGCCGATGTGTTAATAAAAAAAAAAAAAAAAATCAGGAATCATCTACAAAAAGTATTAAACCAGAGAAGTGTTTTTAGGTATGACCAAATGAGAACTGTGGAAAAAAATCATGTTGGTATTAAAAGACGGAAGCATCAAAACGGCTTTCATAGAAAACCTGACAACATTCTATAACAGATAGGAAAATAAAAGGACTGGGCCAGATGGTATCGCCCCCGGTGCAGATGCTGTCCTGGTAGACAGTACTTGTAAGAACACAGAATTGAAAGTTGGTGGCTCGGAGGGAGACAGGAGCTCTATTGGGGAAACAAGTGTAGACAAGGACATGGAAAACCCAAAGTTACAAATTAGCAATACCACTGGAGATAGTAAACAAGAGGATGCCACAAGGAATAGTGAGGGTAAAATACCATAAAATACTGGTGGCCTGATCGTTGAAGCTCTCACTTCACACGGCGAGGGTCTGCGTTCGATTCCCAGCGCGGGTAGAAACATTGAGCGTGTTTCTTTACAACGGTTGTCTATGTTCACTCATCATAAAAATGGGTACCTAAGAGTTAGTCGACTGGTGTGGGTCGCATCCTGGGACAATGACCTAATTTGCCCGAAATGTATACCTTGTACATGTACTTGTAGTAAATAAAGATATTATTATATTATTATTATTGTTAGTACAAGTGCTGAAGATAGTAAAGAGACAGAAAAACACGCACCAGTAGGGAATGCAGTCACGAAAAACCAAGGCAAACAGAAATCAGACCTATGCATTAGGTATCTGCAAGCATGGAATATCTCTTAAAACAGATGGGACGTGTAACTTTGAACACCCCAGAAAATGCCGTGCCCATATGACAACAGGAAAATGCTACCTCCCTTTCTGTAAGCTTTTCCACCCTGAAATGTGTCACTCTTCAGTTCGGGAAAGACAGTGCTATAACTTATATTGCCAGGCACACCACCTAAAGGGTACAAGACGACACAGAACATCCAGACCATGGCAAAAATTGGGTAGCCAAAGCCACTCCAGTGAGAGAGGTTTTTTAGCACCAGGAAGGAAAAAAAACCTGGCAGGAAATGACAGAAATCGTACACGAACTCCGATCATTTCTGGAGTGGAATCACAGTCAATGGCCTCCACTCCAAAACAACAGATATTAGTGCCAGGAAAAAAAGACACCCCTTCCATACCACCAATACGACGACATTCATCTTTTCAAATATACAGGGTCTAAAGCCAGCAACGCACAACAAAATACCTTACATCCGTGGACTGCTTACAGAGTCAAATGCAATGTTCTCGGTTTTCACAGAGATCCACATAAAGGATCACTTGGACAATGAAATATGGATCCCTGGCTACAACCTATACAGATGTGACAGAGTGAACAAGCAAAAAGGGGGGAAGGAGGGGGGTAGGCACGTATGTCACTGATATACTCGGAACAACTAAACACTTTAAATGATGTTGTTGATGTTTTGACAGTAAAGATCGAGAACCAAAACCTGTCGTTGTGGTTGTATACAAGCCTCTGGATACAACTTCCTAACAATTCCAGGAACAGCTTCAAAAATAGACCACTGTCTGGAAAATCTTCCAGCTCCTGCCACAAACATTTTGCTCCTGAGGGATTTGAACCTAAGACACCTAAAATGGAGAAATGTAGTAAATAATGATGTAGCAGAGATAACACCAGGAGGCAGCTCAGATGAAAACACACACAAGCTTTTAAATCTCTTCACCAAATTCACCTAAAAGCAGCAAATAGTAGAGACAAGAAGATTGGAGAATACACTATCAATAATGATCTGATACGAAATATTACCCTATCAAAAACATTATACTTAGATCACAACATAATAGAGGTTCAGACATGTATGTGCGGGGCCCCAGACCAACAAAATGTGATCAGTCACGAGGGAACCTTCACCAAAGTCAACTTCAATAACAAAACATAAAGTGGGACCAAGTAAACCAAGTCCTAAATGATATAAACTGGGAAGATAGCCTAAGTAACATGGACCCAAACCTATGTCTAGAACAAATTAACTCTGTGGCACTTGAGGTTTGCTCAAGGCAAATTCCTTTAAGGAAAAGGAGGA
>WNWK01044722.1:0-14993 GCA_009830355.1 Cherax destructor | reverse complement strand
GTCGTCCTGGGAAGGCTTTTTTGGTATATGTGAATGACATGACGGACGGGATAGACCAAAGTGTCTCTTTTCGCAGATGAGGGAAAATTAATGAGGAAAATCACATCGGATAAAGACCAAGAGGACTTCAAAGAGCCCGGGGAAAGCTTGACATCTGGTCTAGCAACTGGCTTCAAATTTAACCCGACCAAATGAAAAGTCATGAATTGGAGGGGGCAAAGAAGACCGCTGACAGAGTACAGGCTAGGTGGCCCAAAGGGTACAAACCTCATAAAAGGAGAAAGATCTTGGGTGAGTAAAACCCAAGCACGTCTCCGAAAAAATCAACCAGATAACCGCGGCAGCATATGGGCGACTGGAAAACCTAAGATTAGCGTTCCATTACCTTAACAAGGAATCGTTCAAGACACTGTACCCGGTACATCGGGCCCCTATAGATATCAGCACCAGTTGAACCCACACCGTCAAGAGTCAAAAAATTAGAGAAAGTGCAAAGGCTTCGACAAGGCTAGTTCAACAACTCGGGGAATGCCATATGAAGAAAGGTTGGGGGAAAAGGACTAACAACACTGGGGGAAAGAAGGTGAGGAGACAAATTTGACATACAAAATACTGCAGGGAATCGACAAGGTAGATAGTGACAGGATGTTCCAGAGGGAATACAGAAACAAGGGGACACAACTGGAAGCTGAAGACTCAGATGAGTCAAAGGGATGTTAGGAAGCACTTCTTCAGCCATATAGTAGTTAGGAAGTGGAATAGTCTAGCGAACGAGATAGTGGAGGCGAGAGCCATACATAGTTTTAAGACAAGGTATGATAAAGCTCATGGAGCAGGGAGAGCAGAGACCCAGTAGTGGAAAGCAAAGAGGCGGGGCCAGGAGCTGAGTCTCGACCCTGCAACCACAATTAGGTGAGTACAGTTAGGTAGTACACACACACACACATTTCTCAAAAACTGTTAAGAAATATTCTCACATCAACAACCCTCAGCAACTCACTCCAGAACACATCCCAGATTACATTGAATACACCCAAAAACACCATTGAATACTCCCAAAAACACCTTTGAATACTCTCAAACACCATTTGAATACTCCCAAAATACCATTGTACTCCCAAAACACCATTGAATACCCCCAAACCACCACTGAATACCCTAAAACAGTATTGAATACTACCAAATCACCATTGAATACCTCCAAATCACCATTGATTACACCAACTAACATCCATTTTTATAAACATTGACACAAAACATTATAACCAAGATCACTATTACTATGAATACTTTCACTAAGATCACATTCTTCATGTTCACCAACTCCATTTCATGATTACCATTATGTAAGAACATTAACGACCAGACACTAAGATCACAGATCACACATTTATACATATTCCCTCAAAACACTATAACCAACTTTTTAAGATGACAAAACTATTATCTAAGTACACTAATCTCAAAACCACTATGATCACTAAAACATCACACATTTTTACACATTCCCCCAAAACACCATTGAACACCATCAAAACACCCTTGAATACCCCCTAAACACGAATGAATACTCCCAAATCATCATTGAATACTCCCAAATCACCATTGAACACCATCAAAAACACTCTTAAACCTCATTTGAACACCACCAAAACTCTCTTGTACATCATTTGAACACCTTCAAAAACACTATCAAACACCACAAATAATATTTAACCTAACCTAACCTAACTTTAACTTCAAATCACTCTCATGCATCATTTGAGCACTTCCAACTAAGCCATAAGACATACACCTCCAACTAAAACATGGCACATTGCCAAAACTAACACAGACATACACCCTCCAACTAAGTCATGGAACATTACCAAAAACTAACACAGTCACCACCAACTACGACATATCATGAACACACCCAACTAAGACATAAGACATACACCACCAACTAAAACATGACACATTGCCAAAACTAACGCAGACATACACCCTCCAACTACGTCATGGAACATTACCAAAAACTAAAACATCACCAACTAAGACATGATACATTGCCAAAACTAACAGTCACTACCAACTAAGACATATCATGAACACACCTAACTAAGACATAACATAATCACATTTTTTACAAAAAATTTCCTCAAATCACTCAAAATCACCATTGAATACTCCCAAAACACCATCAAACTTTCTCTCAAAACACTCCCTCAAAACACTCTAACCAAGATCACTACTCACCTCCAACTCAGATATAACATGAACACAAAAATACATGAACATAAACCTAATACAAAGCACACTTTCAAAAACACAAAACACACTTTCAAAAACACAAAATACCATTGACCACCAAAGCACTCTAATACATCATTGAATACCACCAAAACACCACTGAATACACTAAAAATGCCATTGAATGCACCCAAAACACCATTGAACACAACCAAAACACCTCTGAATACTATCAAAACATTAACCTAACCTAACCTAAACTAACCTAACCTATCTTAAACTTCAAAACACTCTCACCTATCCTCACAAAACCTAACAACACCTAACTTAACCTAACCTAAACTATCCTAACCTAACCTTACTAACCTATCCTAACTAACCTATCCTAACCTAACCTAACTAACCTAATCCAACCTAACAACACCTAACCTTACCTAAACTATGCTAACCTAACCTAACTAACCCAACCTAACAACACCTAACCTAACCTAACCCAAATATCATCTAACCTAACTTAACCTTCAAAATACTCAACACCTAACTTATCCTAACCTAAAATATCCTAACCTAACCTAACCTAACTAACCTATCCTAACCTAACCTAACTAACCTATCCTAACATAACCTAACCTAACAACACCTAACTTAACCTAACCTAACCCAACCTAACAACACCTATCTTAACCTAACCTAACCTTACCCTGAAAACACTGTCAAACACCTTTGTATTCTCCCAAAACACAATTTGAATAACAACATATAACATTTTTACCAACCCTATCCTAACCTAACCCAACATATAACATTTTTACCTAACCTATCCTAACCTAACCCAACCTAACCTAACCTAACCCAAATAACATCTAACTTAACCTTCAAAATACACTGATACAACATTTGAACACCTTCAAAAACATCCCCTCAAAATCACCATTGAATATTACCAAAACACCACTGAATACTTTCAAAAATATCTCGATTTCTCCCAAATAACATTTAACCTAACCTAACATAACCCAACCTAACATCAGCTAATCTAACCCAAATATCATTTAACCTAACCTAACTAACATATCATAACCTAACCCAACCTAGCCTAACTAACCTAATCTAACCTAAACTAAGCTTCAAAACACACTCATACATCATTTGAACACATTAATAACACTCTTGCACATCATTTGATCACCACCAAAACACCTTTCAATACCCCCAAAAACAGCTTTGTATACTTCCAAAACATCATTAAATACCCACAAAAACACCATTGAACACCTCCAAAAAACACTCAAACATCGTTTGAATACCCCCAAAACACCATTGTATTCACCCAAAACACCACTGAATACTCCCAAATCAGCATTGATTAGTCCAAAAACACCATCAAACATTCCCTCAAAACATTTTTATGATCACTTATCTCAAAACCACTAATTCACATAACACACTCAATTTTTATACATATCCCCACAAAAAATTATAGCTAAAGTGATTACCAAATTCTATGATCACTTCCAAATTACATTAGAACATTTCCAAAATTACATTGGAACACCTCCAAAAACACTCATGCATCATTGATTACTAGCAAAAAACACCATTGAATACTGCCAAAACGCCATTGAATACTATAAAAAAACTCCATTGATTACTCCCAAATAACATTTGACATTTCTAACTCACCCGCCAAATTACATTCTCAATCACACACACATTTCATCAACTGAAATTTCATCTCATCCACCAAACTACATACTCATCTACAAAACCACTATGATCATAGAAATCACTCATATTAAAAACACTAAAATCACAAATAACTAAGACATACACATCCAACTCCCTCAAAACATTATAACCAAGATCACTAATACTATGATCACAGAACGCACTCACATTTTTACACACATGTTTGACTGTGGTAATTTAGCTATAATATATTCTCCATGCTCATCCCTTGTGCAAGAGTTATTGATACATTCAAGTTGTTCCGAGTAATATATACCTATTCCACCCCCTCGCTGATCTGTCCTACAGTTGTATATGGCTGTGTAACCTGGGATGGCATAGACATCTGTAATACATTTCCTCAGAACAACAACAAAAAATCCATAAGATGTCTTCCAAAATCTTAAAGATCACAGAAAACACTCATTTTTTATAAACATTCTCACAAAAAATTTCGACCACCAACTCTGTATCATATTTGTCAATATGTAAGTACACTCACCAACACATGACGTCACACCCCACGACCGGCGACTTCACAGATAGGGGCACCTCCCGTGACGTCACACTCCCATCTATATTTACTTGGCGGGCAGTGATGTCACACCCAACCTACCTTTGTTTCAACCTGTTGTACCTACAATATCTAAGAACACTATAACCAAGACGATACCAAATTCTATGACCCCACCACTAAGATCACAGAAAACACTCATTTTTATAAATATTCACACAAAAATCACGTCCACTAACACCATGTCAGGTTTTACTAATATCTAAGAACACTATAACAAAGGCGATTACCCAAATTCTATGACCCCACACAAAATAAATGTTAATCATAAGACATATGAATACAAAATTTTAGACAAAACGCATTATACCATAACATGTTATCTATAATGCAAAACACTACTCAATCAACATTATGAACACTAAATCTGTTTAGGAACACTTAAGACATACGATATCTAAAAAAATAATGCAACTCACCCACCTTAATTTAAGATATATTCACCACAACATAAAACTGATTGCACATTTCATTTCTCACTCACATCACCCCTAAAACATCCTTCCTATACTCATCCTCGTATTAATACCAAATACACTCTGTCTCCTATCGTCATGATGGGGCAGTCGGGTTAAAATATCCCTAGGTGTTAATACGAGGATGAGTATAATAAGGATGTTTTAGGGGTGATGTGAGTGAGAAATGAAATGTGCAATCAGTTTTATGTTGTGGTGAATATATCTTAAATTAAGGTGGGTGAGTTGTATTATTTTTTAGATATCGTATGTCTTAAGTGTTCCTAAACAGATTTAGTGTTCATAATGTTGATTGAGTAGTGTTTTGCATTATAGATTGTTATGGTATAATGCATTTTGTCTAAAATTTTGTCTTCATATGTCTTATGATTAACATTTATTTTGTGTGGGGTCATAGAATTTGGGTAATCGCCTTTGCTATAGTGTTCTTAGATATTGGTAAAACCTGATATGATGTTGGTTAGTTAGGTTAGTTTAGGTTAGGTTAAGTTAGGTGTTGTTAGGTTGGGTTAGGATAGGTGAGAGTGTTTTGAAGGTTAGGATAGGTTAGGTTAGGTTAATGTTTTGATAGTATTCAGAGGTGTTTTGGTGGTTTTCAATGGTGTTTTGGATGCATTCAATGGCGTTTTGAGTGTATTCAATGGTGTTTTGGTGGTATTCAGAGGTGTTTTGAAGTTGATCAGTGATGTATTAGAGTGAGTAGTGATCTTGGTTAGAGTGTTTTGAGGGAGTGGTTTTAGGGAAAGTTTGATGGTGTTTTGGGAGTATTCAATGGTGATTTTGAGTGATTTGAGGAAATTTTTGTAAAAAATGTGATTATGTTATGTCTTAGTTGGGTGTGTTCATGATATGTCTTAGTTGGTGGTGACTGTGTTAGTTTTGGCAATGTGTCATGTCTTAGTTGGTGATGTCTTAGTTTTTGGTAATGTTCCATGACGTAGTTGGAGGGTGTATGTCTGTGTTAGTTTTGGCAATGTGTCATGTTTTAGTTGGAGGTGTATGTCTTATGTCTTAGTTGGGTGTGTTCATGATATGTCGTAGTTGGTGGTGACTGTGTTAGTTTTTGGTAATGTTCCATGACTTAGTTGAAGGGTGTATGTCTGTGTTAGTTTTGGCAATGTGTCATGTTTTAGTTGGAGGTGTGTGTCTTATGGCTTAGTTGGAAGTGTTCAAATGATGCATGAGAGTGATTTGAAGTTAAAGTTAGGTTAGGTTACCTGGAGTTTACCTGGAGAGAGTTCCAGGGGTCAACGCCCCTGTGGCCCGGTCTGTGACCAGGCCTCATGTTGGATCAGAGCCTGATCAACCAGGCTGTTACTGCTGGCCGCACGCAGTCCAACGTACGAACCACAGCCTGGTTGGTCAGGCCCCGACTTTAGTTGCCTGTCCAGTGCCTGCTTGAAGACAGCCAGGGGTCTATTGGTAATCCCCCTTATGTATGCTGGGAGGCAGTTGAACAGTCTTGGGCCCCTGACACTTATTGTGTTGTCTCTCAACGTGCTAGTGGCACCCCTGCTTTTCATTGGGGGGATGTTACATCGCCTGCCGAGTCTTTTGCTTTCATAGGGAGACACTCGTGTGCAAGTTTGGTACTAATCCCTCTAGGATTTTCCAAGTGTATATGATAATGTATCTCTACCGCCTGCGTTCCAGGGAGTACAGGTTTAGGAACTTCAAGCGTTCCCAGTAATTGAGGTGGTTTATTGCAGTTATGCGTGCTGTGAAGGTTCTCTGTACATTTTCTAGGTCAGCAATTTCACCTGCCTTGAAAGGTGCAGTTAGTGTGCAGCAATATTCCAGCCTAGATAGAACAAGCGACCTGAAAAGTGTCAGCATGGGCATGACATCCCTGGTTTTGTTGGTTCTCATTATCCATCCTGTCATTTTTCTGGCAGATGCGATTGCTACAGTGTTATGGTCCTTGAAGGTGAGATCCTCTGTCATGATCACTCCCAGTTCTTTGACATTAGTTTTTCGCTCTATTGTGTGGTTAAATATTATTTGTGGTGATTGATAGTGTTTTTGAAGGTGTTCAAATGATGTACAAGAGTGTTTTGGTGGTGTTCAAATGAGGTATAAGAGTGTTTTTGATGGTGTTCAATGGTGATTTGGGAGTATTCAATGATGATTTAGGAGTATTCATTCGTGTTTAGGGGGTATTCAAGTTTGTTTTGGTGGTGTTCAATGGTGTTTTGGGGGAATGTGTAAAAATGTGTGATGTTTTAGTGATCATAGTGGTTTTGAGATTAGTGTACTTAGATAATGGTTTTGTCATCTTAAAAAGTTGGTTATAGTGTTTTGAGGGAATATGTATAAATGTGTGATCTGTGATCTTAGTGTCTGGTCGTTAATGTTCTTACATAATGGTAATCATGAAATGGAGTTGGTGAACATGAAGAATGTGATCTTAGTGAAAGTATTCATAGTAATAGTGATCTTGGTTATAATGTTTTGTGTCAATGTTTATAAAAATGGATGTTGGTGTAATCAATGGTGATTTGGAGGTATTCAATGGTGATTTGGTAGTATTCAATACTGTTTTAGGGTATTCAGTGGTGATTTGGGGGTATTCAATGGTGTTGCTGAGGGTTGTTAATGTGAGAATATTTCTTAACAGTTATTGAGAAATATGTGGTGTGTGTGTGTGTGTGTGTGTGTTTGTGTACTCACCTATTTGTACTCATCTATTTGTGGTTGCAGGGGTCGATTCATAGCTCCTGGCCCCGCCTCTTCACTGATTGCTACTAGGTCCTCTCTCTCCTTGCTCCATGAGCTTTATCAAACCTCGTCTTAATTAAACTATGTATGGTTCCTGCCTCCACTACGTCACTTTCTAGGCTATTCCACTTCCTGACAACTCTATGACTGAAGAAATACTTCCTAACATCCCTCTGACTCATAGGAGTCTTCAACTTTCAATTGTGACCCCTTGTTTCTGTGTCCCCTCTCTGGAACATCTTGTCTCTGTCCACCTTATCTATTCCTCACAGTATTTTATATGTCGTTATCATGTCTTCCCTAACCCTCCTGTCCTCTAGTGTCGTCAGGCAGATTTCCCTTAACCTTTCTTCGTAGGACAATCCCCTTACCTCTGGGACTAGTCTTGTTGCAAATCTTTGCACTTTCGCTAATTTCTTGACGTGCTTGACCAGGTGTGGGTTCCAAGCTGGTGCTGCATACTCCAGTATGGGCCTGACGTATATGGTGTACAGAGTCTTGAACGATTCCTTAGTGAGGTATTCTTAGGTTTGCCAGCCGCCCGTATGCTGCAGCAGTTATCTGATTGATGTGTGCCTCAGGAGATGTGCTCGGTATTATACTCACCCCAAGATCTTTTTCCTTGAGTTAGGTTTGCAGTCTTTGGCCACCTAGACTATACTCTGTCTGCGGTCTTCTTTGCCCTTCCCCGATATTCATGACTTTACATTTGGCAGGGTTAAATTCAAGGAGCCAGTTACTGGACCAGGCTTGTACCTTGTCCAGGTCTCTTTGTAGTCCTGCCTGATCCTCGACTGATTTAATTCTTCTCATTAACGTCACATCATCTGCAAACAGGGACACTTCTGAGTCTATCCCTTCCGTTATGTCATTCACATATACCAAAAACAGTACAGGTCCTAGGACTGACCCTTGTGGAACCCCACTCGTCACAGGTGCCCACTCTGACACCTCTTCACGTACCATGACTCGTTGTTGCCTCCCTGTCAGATATTCTCTGATCCATTGCAGTGCCTTTCCTGTTACGTGTGCCTGATCCTCTAGCTTTTGCATTAACCTCTTGTGAGGAACTGTGTCGAACGCCTTCTTGCAGTCCAAGAATATGCAGTCTATCCACCCCTCTCTCTCGTGTCTTACTTCTGTTACTTTGTCATAAAACTCCAGTAGGTGTGTGTGTACTCACCTATTTGTACTCACCTATTTGTGGTTGCAGGGGTCGAGTCATAGCTCCTGGCCCCGCCTCTTCACTGATTGCTACTAGGTCCTCTCTCTCCCTGCTCCATGAGCTTTATCAAACCTCGTCTTAAATCTATGTATGGTTCCTGCCTCCACTACGTCACTTTCTAGGCTATTCCACTTCCTGACAACTCTATGACTGAAGAAATACTTCCTAACATCACTTTGACTCATAGGAGTCTTCAACTTCCAATTGTGACCCCTTGTTTCTGTGTCCCTTCTCTGGAACATCTTGTCTCTGTCCACCTTATCTATTCCTCTCAGTATTTTATATGTCGTTATCATGTCTCCCCTAACCCTCCTGTCCTCTAGGGTCGTCAGGCCGATTTCAATTAACCTTTCTTCGTAGGACAATCCCCTTAGCTCTGGGACTAGTCTTGTTGCAAACCTTTGCACTTTCTCTAATTTCTTGACGTGCTTGACCAGGTGTGGGTTCCAAACTGGTGCTCCATACTCCAGTATGGGCCAGACGTATATGGTATACAGAGTCTTGAATGATTCCTTAGTGAGGTATTGGAACGCTATTCTTAGGTTTGCCAGCCGCCCGTATGCTGCAGCAGTTATCTGACTGATGTGTGCCTCAGGAGATGTGCTCGGTATTATACTCACCCCAAGATCTTTTTCTTTGCTCTCCCTGCTCCATGAGCTTTATCATACCTTGTCTTAAAACTATGTGTGGTTCCCTCCTCCACTATATCGTTTGCTAAACTATTCTACTTCCTAACTACTCTATGGCTGAAGAATTGCTTCCTAACATCCCTCTGACTCATCTGAGTCTTCAGCTTCCAGTTGTGTCCCCTTGTTTTTGTGTTTCCTCTCTGGAACATCCTGTCACTATCTACCTTGTCGATTCCCTGCAGTATTTTGTATGTCGTTATCATGTCTCCTCTAACCCTTCTGTCCTCCAGTGTTGTTAGTCCTATTTCCCTCAACCTTTCTGAGTTGTGGAGCTAGCCTTGTCGCAAACCTTTGCACTTTCTCTAATTTCTTGACGTGCTTGACCAGGTGTGGGTTCCAGACTGGTGCTGCATACTCTAGTATGGGCCTGACGTACACGGTGTACAGTGTCTTGAACGATTCCTTGTTAAGGTAACGGAACGCTAATCTTAGGTTTGCCAGTCGCCCATATGCTGCCGCGGTTATCTGGTTGATGTGTGTTTCCGGAGACGTGCTTGGTGTTATACTCACCCCAAGGTCTTTCTCCTTTGATGAGGTTTGTAGCCTTTGTCCACCTAGCCTGTATTCTGTCAGCGGTCTTCTTTGCCCTTCTCCGATCTTCATGACTTTGCATTTGGTGGGGTTAAATTCGAGAAGCCAGTCTCTAGACCAGATGTGTGTGTTAGTTACCACTTTTCTTGTCCTAGGCACATGTCGATTAGACACTAGGCCTGTTGTATGTATGTGTGTGTGTAACGAAACACTTCGAAATGTTTCGGCCCCGCCGGGAATTGAACCCGGGGCCTCCGTGAGTGAAACAAGAGCGCTAGCTACCATGCCATCGGGGCGTGTAGCCACCATGCCATCGGGGCGTGTGTGTGTGTGTGTGTGTATGTGTGTGTGTGTGTGTGTGTGATAGCGTGTGTGTGAGTGTCTGAGGGTATATTTTAATAAAATTAAAGGTAATGTGAATATAGAAGTGAAAAGTTGTTGAATTAGAGTTGGTAATGTGAAACCCATTGATGGGGGGTCCCCCATACCTGGGTCCTTGAGGTTGTAGAAACATGATGCAATACGTATGAGAACCCCCTCCGTGACGTCACATACATAGAACACTCTATGCAAATATTAACCCACCACTCAAACTTCTCCTTATCAATTTTAACAGGACACATGACCATAACACTAGACACAGATCACTCCTCGATGTTCCCCGTGTCCATCTAACACTATGTAAAAACTCAATGCATATAAAAGGCACGAAAATTTGGAATTCATTACCTGTCATTGTCAAAGAAACCCTACCTGTACCCCAATTCAAAACGATGCTAAAAAACCACCTTCTCACCCAAAGCTAATTGCTCAATATCAAACATTCCCAGCAAAGTAGAATAATCAAACGTAAAAACCTGACTAATCAGTTGAATGTAAAACCTGAATATTACATACTTAGCTAATTATTTCCACAACACTTACATTATAATGACCACGTAAGCTAATTGCAATGCAATTAATTGTTCTAAATTGTTATCTCACTCAATTAGTTGCATTGCTACAATTAATTGATATGTTCAACTTATCTTCAAACTTTATAACTTAGATATGCAACTTTACTTATTTTATAGATTATCAACCATAACTTTTTACCATGTAGTCTAGAATTAAGTAGTCCTAAGAATGCCCGCAATGCACAGCATATTAGGGGCTTTTGGCATGTACATCTCATTAATAACTAAGTAATAACTATGTAATTACTATGTATAACTATATCTACCATATATAATTGTACAATGTCTAAATAAAGTATTATTATTATTATTATTATTATTATAAATCCTTGTGTGTGACGTCACGGTGACCCAGGTGTAGTGCAGGTAGAGTTGCCGAAAAGTGTTTCTTGACAGCTCTTTTATTAAAAAACATGATTTAATAGTAAACAGATTAGACAGAGTTGTATTTAGATAATCACATGAGGGAAAATATATATGCTATGAAGAAGATTCATATAATGTGATCTGTGTTATTAAAAATGTTAATCGACGTTGGAATAAGTGATAGATCTTATGTCGAATTTAGAAATTGAGTAATTGGCAACTTAAATCGAGGATTTTAAAAAGGCTTCCTGAGAGTGTGTGATCATTCCAGTATAGTCTTTCGTCGTAGCATCAAGTAGATTCATCTGATGAATTTCTCAAGAAGATGAATATAGGTGTGTAGTGGGAGTAATGGTGTGTTTTAGGAATGTGAAATGAGTATTGTGTAATGAAATCAGAATATATGCTGGTGTAGGTGTGATTTGTAATAATGAGTTGGTAATGTGAAATGTTGTGGGTTATGAGTGAAAAATGTTAGTGGGTATTAAAACGTCTGAAGATTTGTTGTATTACGAAAACGAGAAAAATTGTGTGAATAATTAAACAGAAATGAAAAGTATATGTAGAGGAAAGTGCTGAAAAATTGTGATATCCTGGGTAAAGTAATGTTGGGGTGTAGCGTGTGTGAGTGAGGTGAAGGGGAAGAGATATGAAAGGAAGAGTAAGGTGCAGGGGAAGATCAGGTTAAGGAGTGAGGTGTAGGGGCATGTACAAGGTAGAATAGTGAATTTGTGACTTAGGAATTTGTTGGGTCTTGTCTTGCATTGGTGTGTGTGTGTGTGTGTGTGTGATCTTAGATAATGGTAATCATGAAATGGAGTTGGTGAACATGAAAATGTGTAATGTTTTTCCCTATGTTGTATATGAAATGTAGTGAAATTTGTTGTATTTGTTGATATTAATGAAAGAGTGGCAAATGAAATATGTATGAAATTTGTTGTATTTGTTGTTTATAAAAGAGTAGAACTTTTTAATCTGTTACCTGAAAACATGGAAAATGTATATGAAATTTGTTGAACTGGAGACCCGTATGGGGACTTCTTTTGTTACCTTAAAAATTGTTAATGTGTGTTTCTTAAACTGTTTCCAGAAAACATGGAAAATTGTATCTTTTCATTGCTAGCCAAAAAAACCGGGGAATATATGTATTAATTGTATAATAATAAATAAATGATGAAAAATATGTGTATGTCATTTATCACTTGAGAAAAAAATTTGTGTTTAACAAATAAATGTTGAAAAAATTGTGTAATGATTCACCTCTCATTTGTAAACATATTGAAGTGGAAAAAATTGTGATATCCACTTGGTGGTAAAAACTTCAACAGAAACTCTAAAAGGTGGGAAAACACTTATCTCTTAAACCCCATAAGGAAAACTTGATTGAAGCTAATAACATAGTGGTGTTTAGCTGAGATCCAGGAGATAAAAATGTCCTTACGAATAAGTCAATATTAAGTCTAAATTTGTTTATCTTGATTGGATATGACAGTTGAGATCCAGGAGATAAATCTAAGGAAGACGAAGCACCTTCCAAGATATAAGATTAATACAAAAAAATATTGAAATGGGCAACCCTCTAAAATCTGGTAATAGTTTCGAAAAAAATGTGTAAATTTGATCCAAGGAGGTGGAACATTGAAAAAATGGAAAAAAAGACATGGAAAAATTGTATTATTGATATCGAGAAATTTGAAGGAGTATCACATAGGGATTTTCAATATTTTATATGTATTACTGATATCGAGAAATTTTAATTTTTTGAAAAAAAATCACACCTCAATTTCACACCTAGGTGTGAAAAGGCGGCATCCTTTGAGGAATCGCTCTGTTGTTTTCCCTACTACTATCCAATTCTTGTAATTCATCCTGGCCTACATGCTCTCTTGGACCCAGGTCCTGGATGGATCTTACCATTTTGTTGCATTGCTACAATTAATTGATATGTTCAACTTATCTTCAAACTTTATAACTTAGATATGCAACTTTACTTATTTTATAAATTATCAACCATAACTTTTTACCATGTAGTCTAGAATTAAGCGTAGTCCATATGACATTGTATAAGGGCTAGACATAGGGTCCTGCGACCCTCAGTGCTTGTGCTTGTCTGTAGAGGAACTTCAATCTGGCATTCGCTTTCTTTACTACACTGTTCCCTATCAATTCTCCTGACATACATGGGTCAAAGGAGATTCCCAGATATTTTACTGAGGAAACTGAAGTGATGGATTCCCCATTACACCGGACATTAAAATTATTTACCCTTCTCAGTTTATATTTCGTGCCAAAGAGTATGGCTTCTGTTTTCCCTAGATGTAACGATAGTCTGTTGTCTACTAACCATTTGCTGCAGGACTCCAGTTCCAGTGTTAATACATTAGCTATATCTTGTGGGTCTTTACCTGACACTAACAGAGCACTCTCATCCGCATAGAGTAGGAGTTTGCACTTGACACTGATGGGCATGTCATTTACATAACACAGCATTAATAAGGGACCCAGGAACACAGGATTAATATGGGACCCAGGAACACAGGATTAATAAGGGACCCAGGAACACAGGATAAATAAGGGACCCAGGAACACAGGATTAATAAGGGACCTTGGGCTAATATGTTAAAAATACTTACTTAAAATGATGTTTGGTTTCAATAATGTTGAATGGGAAAATGAAAGTCAGCAGAAATCATAGCGCCCACTGAGACAGTTTCTACATAATGATCCTCAAAATATACAAAACTTGATAATTTGTTTTGTCAACTGGGATGTGAGCATTTTTTGTTTATTATCTAACAGCAGCAATGCTTTTCCAATAGGCTGGAAGCTCAGTAGTAGAACATTTAGATCAACAATCAAAGTACCATTCAGGCCCCTTAACACCTTTTCATCATATTCAGCTAGCAGTAAATAGGTACTTGGATGTTAACTAACTATAGTGGGCTGCTTCCTGGATGGCTTTGCCTTTAAAATTGCTTGGGCTTTGAACAATTATTTTATATTTTATTTAAGAAACACATAAAGGTAAATTAACAACAGACTCGGCTTTTCTACAGGAAAACTAGGATTTTCTACAGAGAACTAGGATTTTCTACAGAGAACTCGGCTTTTCTACAGGAAAACTAGGATTTTCTACAGAGAACTAGGATTTTCTACAGAGAACTCGGCTTTTCTACAGGAAAACTAGGATTTTCTACAGAGAACTAGGATTTTCTACAGAGAACTCGGCTTTTCTACAGGAAAACTAGGATTTTCTACAGAGAACTAGGATTTTCTACAGAGAACTCGGCTTTTCTACAGGAAAACTAGGATTTTCTACAGAGAACTAGGATTATCTACAGAGAACTCGGCGTTTCTACATGAAAACTAGGATTTTCTACAGAGAACTAGGATTTTCTACAGAGAACTCGGCTTTTCTACAGGAAAACTAGGATTTTCTACAGAGAACTAGGATTTTCTACAGAGAACTCGGCTTTTCTACAGGAAAACTAGGATTTT
>WNWK01044721.1:0-14993 GCA_009830355.1 Cherax destructor | reverse complement strand
AAAAATTTAAAAAAGGGATAAAAATAAGGTCTTGGGATATCTCTCAGAGAACCCCAATAATGGATTCAAATTAGATAAGTTTAGATTTAGAAAGGATATAGGAAAGTATTGGTTTGGAAATAGGGTAGTTGATGAGTGGAACAGTCTGCCTAGTAGGGTTATTGAAGCAATGTAATAATATTGGTAGAATTACCGACAATATGTTAAGTAAAAGGACACAAATGCAACTAATGTGACATTTATTGGCAACGTTTCGCTCTCCAGGAGCTTTCTCAAGCCGTTACAAGCGTTACATGGACACAGTGGGCTTATATACTCTCAAAGTGAGGTGAAATACTATGGTGGTCGAGGTGGTAGTGATAAGTAGTAGTAGTAGTAATACAAAAAGGGTGAACAATCAATATGCACATGGAAAAAGGTATAAAACAAATACTTGGGTAGTATAACAATGGTTAGACAAATATTTTATGCTGGAGGTTGAAATATAGAAGGCCTGTAGGAGTGTTCCACATCTACGATGTGCTTGTGTTGAATTGCGGGGAGAGACTATGTGATGGTATGGTTAACTGTTTTCAGGAGGATTCTTGCTAAGACTTCAGAGATGGTGAAGCTGCCTTGTTTTGTTTAATTGTGTTAGAAACAGAGATAAGTGCTGATTCAAGGCATTTGCGTCTACGGAAATTAGTTTCTTTGATTACTAGTCGGGCGTCTTTGAATTTCATGAGATGATTGTTGGAATTTCGGTTTTGTACGCAGGTGTTGTTCAGGTTATCGTTTCTGCATGCATTAATGTGAATGAATGGTTCAGAGAACCGACGAGTTGGTAAATTAGACACATATGCAACACTTGGGTATCTTTATTGAGGAACGTTTGCCACACAGGGGCTTCATCAGTCCTAAAAAGGAGAATCGTGAAGAACAGGGGGGGTGTGAGGTTGTCGGGCCCCTCAATCTTGAGACGATGTTGTCAGTCCATCAATCTTGAATAGAATAACAGCATATGAGCAGAGGAAGCTTATATCTGTAGGACAGGAAGGTGCAGCAGTTGTAGGAGGTGTCACATTTGTTCTAATGTGGAAGTAGGGCATTTCCCAAAGGGAAAAGGCAAGCGAAGAATCCTGTATTAAGATCCCAAGATTTTCGGTTCAGACAGGATGTGAATGAAGGGTTTTCCAGAAACCGACGAGGGGAAAATTTAAAGGCCCCAATGCAACATTGGGTATTTTTATTGGGGAAACGTTTCGCCCCCAATGGCTTCATCACGACCTATTTCCCAAATTAAACCCAAATGTGACCCCCCTACAACTGCTGCACCTCTCCTGCCCACGAAATTATAAGCTTCCTCTGTCATTAATGTGTTCATTGATGCTTTTTTCCGGGGGTTTTTCTTTTTCCCTACATAAATTCTTTGGACCTCCAGGGGGTATAGTGTGGACCCTCTTTAAAACTGGTTCAGGGGGGCGGATTTGGTCCTGGTTATCCTTAATAAAATTTTGGAAGAAAGGGGCGACTCTAGTGTTAGCTTGTCAAAAAACTTTAGAAATGTTGGATCCAATTTGGCTGTTGGGGAAGAAAATCTTTTTTTAAAAGGGTGGGAAATTTATCTGAAGGCTCTTTTCTTGCAATTTTTGATAAAAAGGGAGGAAAATGTAAATCAGTGAAGGTTTGGTGAATGATTGTACATTCCTCGTCAAGAAACTCAGGACTACAAATTGGTAAGCTCTTAAAAAGAACCAATGATGATGCCTTTTTGGGGTTTAGTATTTTGTTTTGGAATAAAGTGGGGAGCCCCTTTTTATTTGTGGTTTCTAAACAAATTTTTAAAAGGTTGTTATCTTTCGTGTCAGTATCATATATACACTTGTTTAGGTATCTTTATAAAGCTGGCCCTTTGGTGTGACCCCCAGGTCCGCGCGTAGAGGCTCAGCGCATGTGCACGGGCCTATCATGGCAGACTGCCTCACCGTTGAACCTACAGGCGAGACGGGAAGGTGTGCTGGACTCCCTCTAATTACTGTAAATATACCGTAACCATCCAACAAGGGTATCTTTGACCTCCATTATTCTCCCAAGACCCCCGACAAGTGGTGGGGCAGCGGTGTCCGTTTTTATCGATTACGATGTTATAGAGAGATAGACTTCAAGAAAACAAACAGCCCAGACCGACCACGTTACCAGCTCCCACATCAAAAAGTCTACATATCTACAGTATCTCCTGGTCAGCTAAGTGCCTTACTTGTTAATTTTGCTAAAACCTCGAGGGGTTTGACCCGGGTTTGGAAATTCCCCGATAAGCCGGTGGGGGGAGAGTCCCATTCAAGCCAGAAAAGCCACCACCAGCTACGTCAGCCTAACCCAAGCCAGCTTCTACCTTCTGTGCTAGTTTGCCCACAAGATTCCAAGCCAGTCAATCTGTGTGAAAATT
This sequence comes from Cherax destructor, assembly GCA_009830355.1. Lineage (NCBI taxonomy): Eukaryota > Metazoa > Arthropoda > Malacostraca > Decapoda > Parastacidae > Cherax > Cherax destructor. The sequence goes on along the minus strand of WNWK01044721.1, from coordinate 12,568 downwards.
TCTACTAACCAGCAAGCCACTCTGCTGTCTGAAAGTAAGCCCGTGAGTCCAAGCTTTTATACCACCTTGTACTCCAGTGTATTGCTGTTCTGTGTCAATAACACCCCCTTGGTATTCCTGGGTTTTCCAAGCCACCCGGGGGTTAAGTTCATGTAAACGGCGTAAGCCACAGGCGCGCGGGAAAAAGTGTGGGCTAACCCCCAGCCACCACCCCCCACCACCCACGCCAAGGCGGGCGCCTTGACCCGTGCAACCCACACAAAGCATTAAGTGTGGATTATTTCACCTTTTAAATGGGTCCTGCAAGCAGTTTATTGGCGAACCAGGTCGACGTCCTGAGTGTGTTTCTTCTGAACTTTGTGCCAACTGTCTAAAACCTCGGTTCGTATTCAACGTTTATGCACTTACTCCTAGATATCTGCGCGGGTGGATCACCATCCTCCCACCAGCCTCCACCATCCTCCACCACCACCCCCAGTCAAGTTTTACACCCCAGAGACATTTATTGTTTTGTTGTTTATTTTTCAGATAATCTATAGACAATTTCGTGTTTGAGACTTTCTGCGAGTTACATAAATTTGAGTTATCCTAGGAAGTGTTCTGTGTTAAATTAATTTTTGCTTTAATTTTTGATTTCACTAGTATTGTCTCTTGTTAGTTTTGCGTTATAATTTCTGTGAATTTCGTTGTGTTACTAAGTTGCAGTAAGTACAGTTTTGTTGAAGTTATCTTGTTTCCAATTTTTCCACCAAGTAGTAATTTTTTTAAAAGGTTTTAATTTTTTTCCCCCGCATTACCCATGTGTTGTTAATTTTCTGTTTTGTTTTTTGTGTTCCACCAGGTGTATATCCCAGAGTTATTTTGTATTATCTTACCCTTGTTTGTTAATGTTTTAATGGTGTAAATTTAAATTTAATTTTTTGATAACTATATATTTTTTTTCTCCTCCAAGCAATTTTTAACATTTTACCAGTAATATTCCCTGCTAATTCTTATGTGTTGCAGTCATTTTTATTTTTTTCCCTTGACCTGCTATTGTTTTGTGTCTTGTTCTTTTGTAAATTTCTAATGTGCCTTCATTTTGCAGATTAACAAATAACACTGAGGATATTATTTTTCTACAATAATTCTTGTATATAGTCAACGAGCATGACTTTGTAGGGACAGTGTTAACTTTTTTCTGTGCCTTTGATGAGTATCTTCACAATGAAATTTAATCCAATTTATTGTCATTAATTTTTTCATTTGTTTTCATGTGTTGTTGAACAAATTCACTCTTAGTTTGTCTAAAGTCAGTGTTTTTAGTAAATTGTTCAGTAACTGTTTCATTGAGTTACCTTGCTTTGCTTGCAATTAAGAGTAAGAGTGTTCAAACTATTTTATTTCTAATATCTTTGTGTTGTGTGAAAATAATTTACCCCAGTGTGAATTTTTTTTCAATCAGTCATTCCTGAAATTGATTTTGTGTAAAGTAAATTCGCCAGTATTCACCTTGTTTTATCAATTTTGTTGTGTTTAATTGCTCTAGTAACTTGTTATTTCCTAGAGTAATAAGTAATTATTCCAGTGAACTTCTAGAGATACATGCAGTAAAGTTACTTTAATTTTGGCCAGTGAACAATTCTACCGAATTGTTTTATCAGATTGTTGCTAGTGCCATAAGCATTATTGAATTCTTTTAATTAATTGTGTATTTAATTCTTTTGTTGTGTTGCAATTTTGTTGATATTTAAAGAAAAGAAAACTCATTTTGCTGTTCAAGTTAAAGCTAGATTGTTTTATCTTAGTGTGTTGAATTTTCTTGCCAAGTAAATTTTCCCAGTGAGTTATCTTTTCTTTAGTGTTATTGTGCTATTATCCGTTTACTCATGCAGAATAGTTAATAATTACTATCAGTTAAGCTATATTGTGCCATATACTTGTGTAATTTTTGCTTTCAATTCGATTCTCGTTTAATTGCTCAGTCATGTCTCAAGTAAAGTTAAGTAGTAATGTGTTTGCTGCCAGTCGAGGCATTGAAGTTTTAGTAACCATGTGCGATAATACTGTGTGTATTGCCATTCAGAGCCATAATGATAGCAAGTCAGTGAAAAGTTCTCATAGTCCCTTAATGACTGAAAGACAGTCTCTAGCCTTTGAACAATGTGTTTGTTCTTCGAGCTTGTATCAGAGAATTGCCAGAGTGATGCGGAATGTAAAGTTCAGATTAGTTCTTGTAGAAAGTATGTGTTTCACTTATTAACGTAGCCGAGCGATCAAGGCACTAGTATTACTGTCACTCCTGTCTGGAATTCAGCCCCTACAATATCTTGCATGCAAGATAGCGTTCAGATGCCTAGGGTGCCGGAGGTATCCCGGACCACCTTGAGTACTGAGTCTATCCTTGCAATGTTGCTAGTTCAAGTAGTAGTTCCTCTCCAGGGCCTTTGTTGAAGAAAGACTATTTGAATGAGTTATAGCATCTCTCGCTGATGCAAAAGCAATTGCAGAAAGCCGTTTCTGTTGTAGTGTACTCACTAGAGTGCCAGTTGTTGTCCCTCGTGTTCAGATAGTGTTCCTTCCAGTTGACAGTAAGTCTTTGCAGAGTAAAGTGTCGTGTGTGAGTAATTCTTACCTGCAGTAAGAGATAGTGAGAACCGTTCTCCTTTGCTCATACTTTGTGTCATTGAGCTAACTATTTCAACCGGGAGGATCCATCCACTCACCGAGCCTGTTTATTCCTCCAGTAGGAAAGTGATCATAAGTTGTGAGCTAAAGATAGAAAATTAGAAAATCCAGTTTAGAACCGAATTATTGACTGTGTGTTTTGTTATTAGATTTCCAGTATCTAGCAAGATTGTTGTGTGTTCAAGTTCTCTCTGAGTTCTGAGCTTTAACAGTTGACCGTGTTAGCCGAGTTTATCTTTCCTGTTAAAACTTCTTCCCTGTAAATATTTATTCTTCCTCAGAAGCCGAAGAGTACATGAATACATATCGATTGATCGATCAAATTTGCAAATTGTAATTTATGTAATCCATTATATCTAGATCCATTAAATTTCTCTTAAGTACCATTAACTAAAGAAGTGCGAGAGTATTAATCTTGATCAGTTCAAAGTTATAATGTGTTTGCTATTGTATAGATTCACCCAGTACCACCTGTCTGTTCAGCCTATAGAGTTGTATAGTATGCCGAGACGTCATACGATAACATGGCCGAGCTGTCGTGTCAGTATCATATATACACTTGTTTAGTGTATCTTTATAAAGCTGGTCCCTTTGCGTGTGACGTCACGGTACCCGCTGACGTCAGAGGCTCAGCGCATGTGCACAGCCTATCATAGGCAGACTGCCTCACTACGTTAGACCTACAGGCGAGACAGAAGGTGTGCTGGACTCTCCTCTAATTACTGTAAATATACCGTAACCATCCAACAAGGAGTATCTTTGACCTCCTATATATCTCTCCCAAGACCCACACGACATCTACTTTGTGGATGAGGACGTCTAGAAAGGGTAGTTTGTCATTGGACTCTTCTTCTAGTGTAAACTGGATCGCCGGTTCAACTGCGTTGAGCCTAGCCTGAAGATTCCGTACATCAAAACGTTTGGGAGTTATTACGAGGACGTCGTCTACGTAACGTACCCAAGTGACGCTTGAGGGTATGATGTTGGCGAAGTGTTCAGCCTCTAGGTGTTCCATGTACAAGTTAGCTAAGACGGCACTGATGGGGGACCCCATTCCCATGCCGAAAGAAAAACAGTTGAAATTAACACAGAGTTCAATAAGGTCAACAAAATCTCCGGGAGGTAGAGGAAGGTTAAGGTCCTGATTGACTTTACGTCGTAGAACCTCGATGGCTTGTGTGGTAGGTACTTTAGTGAAGAGGGAAGTCACGTCCAAACTGCTTAGTTTCTTGTTTCGGATGGAGAGATTTCGGATGCGGTTGAGAAGGTCGCCTGAATGTTTAAGATGAGCGGGGCTGATGGTCCCCAGAAGGCAGGAAAGATGTTTGGCAAGAACTCCGGCTAGTTTGTGTGGTGCACTGCCTATACCTGAGTGTATAGAGTCTTGAACGATTCCTTATTGAGGTATCGGAACCCTATTCTCAGGTTTGCCAGGCGCCCATATGCCGCAGCAGTTATCTGGTTAATGTGTGCTTCCGGAGACGTGCTCGGTATTATACTCACCCCTAGATCTTTCTCCTTGAGTGAGGTTTGCAGTTTTTAGCCACCTAGCCTATACTATGTCTGAGGTCTTCTTTGCCCTTCCCCGATCTTCATGACTTTGCATTTGGCGGGATTAAATTCTACTAGCCAGTTTCTTGACCACGCATCCAGCCTCTCCAGGTCTCTTTATAGTCCTGCCTGATCCACATCTGATTTAATTCTCCTCATTTAACTTCACATCATCTGCAAACAGGGACACTTTTGAGTCTATCCCTTCCGTCATGTCATTCACATATACCAAGAATAGCACTGGTCCCAGGACTGACCCCTGTGGGACCCTGCTCGTCACAGGCGCCCACTGTGATACCTCATAAGAACATAAGAACATAAGAAAGGAGGAACACTGCAGCAGGCCTGTTGGCCCATACTAGGCAGGTCCTTCACAATCCATCCCACTAACAGAATAATTGCCCAACCTAATTTTCAATTCTACCCAAGAAATAAGCTTTGAAGATTCTATTAACTCAAGTGCGAGTCCCACTCAAATCCAACCCCTCTCACTCATGAATTTATCCAACCTAAATTTGAAACTACCCAAGGTCATAGCTTCAATGACCCTACTAGGCAGACTGTTCCACTCATCAACTACCCTATTTCCAAACCAATATTTTCCTATATCCTTTCTAAATCTAAACTTATCCAATTTGAATCCATTATTGCGGGTTCTCTCTTGGAGAGATATCCTCAAGACCTTATTTATATCCCCCTTATTAATACCCATCTTCCACTTATATACCTCGATCATGTCTCCCCTCATTCTTCGTCTTACAAGTGAATGTAATTTAAGGGTCTTCAATCTTTCTTCATACGGAAGATTTCTAGTGCTATGAATTAACTTTGTCATTCGTCGCTGAATGCTTTCTAACGAATCTATATCCACTCCGCAAAATGGAGACCAGAACTGAGCTGCACAATCCAGGTGAGGCCCCACCAATGATGTACAAAGCTGTAATATAACCGCTGGACTTCTGAAATATAATCATGTACCATGACTCGTTGTTGCCTCCCTGTCAGGTATTCTCTGATCCATTGCAGTGCCTTTCCTGTTATACGTGCCTGATCCTCTAGCTTCTGCACTAATCTCTTGTGAGGAACTGTGTCGAAGGCCTTCTTGCAGTCCAAAAAATGCAATCAACCCACCCCTCCCTGTCATAAAACTCCAGTAGGTTTGTAACACAGGATTTGCCTTCCATGAATCCGTGCTGGTTAGTGGTGCACACAGTATCTCTGCTCCCTCTCTAAGGACCCACGGAGAGATGTTGCCCGGTCCCACCGCCTTTGAGGTATCAAGGTCACTTAGGAGCTTCTTTACATCCTCCTCGGTTGTGTGTATTTCATCCAACACTTGTTGGTTAAACTCCTTGTTGGTGTACCACTCTTTTTTGTCTTCCCAGTGTCTCTTCTGCCTCCACTGTAAATACTTCCTTAAATCTCATGTTGAGCTCCTCACATGCTTCTTGGTCGTTTCTTGTGAGCTCCCCACCTTTTTTTCTCAGTTTGATTACCTGGTCTTTGACTGTTGTCTTCCTCCTGATGTGGCTATAAAGCAATTTCGGGTGAGACTTGACTTTCGATGCTATGTCGTTTTCGTACTGTCGCTGGGCCTCCCTCCTTACCTGTGCATACTCGTTTCTGGCTCGTCGACTAATCTCTTTACTTTCCTGGGTCCTTTGCCTTCTCTAGTGCACTTAGTTTTTGCCTCCCTACACCTTCGGGTAAACCAAGGGCTCATTCTGGTCTTCCCATTATTTCTGTTACCCTTGGGAACAACCCTTTCCTCTGCCTCCTTGCATTTTGTTGTTACATAGTCCATCATTTCGTTTACTGACTTTCCTACCAACTCTCTTTCCCACTGAACCTCCTGCAGGAAGGTCCTCATAACTGTGTAGTCCCCCCTTTTATAGTTTGGCTTTTTCCTTTCTACTCCTGTTACCCTCTTCACTTGTAGCTCTACGATGTATTGAAAGCTCAGAACCATGTGGTCACTAGCTCCAATGGGCCTTTCATATGTGATGTTCCCAATGTCTGAGCTATTCAGGGTGAACACGAGGTCCAGTCTTGCTGGTTCATCCTCCCCTCTCTCTCTGGTAGTGTCCCTAACATGTTGGTGCAGTAGGGTTTCCAGGACCACATCCATCATCCTGGCTGTCCATGTTTCGGGACCCCCATGTGGCTCCAGGTTCTCCCAATCAATCTCCCTGTGGTTGAAATCGCCCATAACCAGTAACTTTGCTCTACTCGAGTGAGCTCTTCTGGCCACCTCAGCTAGTGTGTCCACCATTGTTCTGTTGCTCTCATCATATTCCTCTCTTGGCCTCCTGCAGTTCTGTGGTGGGTTATACATCACTGCAATGACTACCTTGTGTTCCCCTGACTGAATTGTACCTACTATGTAATCTCTTTCTCCAATCTCGTCCATTTCAGCAAAAGGCTGCAGTCAGGATGATAACAAATTCCCACTCTAGACAGCATACTCCACCTATATTCAAAACTTTAAAACTACTCACCATAAAAAATATTCATACCTATTCATGTGCCTTCTACATACATAAAACTCTACATGCTAATATCAACCCTCCACTCAAAATTCTCCTCAACAACTTTAATAGGTCCCACGACCATGACACAAGACACAGATCACTATTTGACATACCCCGAGTCCATACTAACCAATGTAAAAATTCTATGCACATAAAGGGCCCCAGAATCTGGAATTCATTACCAGTAAATATTAAGTTAACCTTGTCGGAAAATCATTTCAAGACTCTTCTCAAAAATCACCTACTCACCCTATAATAAATACTCATACTGTAACAAACTTTCAAACCCAATGTTATTTTACTTAAGATAATCTCAGTTTTATATTGTCATCCTCCTTAACACTTGTTGCAATTTCATATCATCATATTGTCATTTAAAATAGTATAGTATCATCATTTTGTTAATTTGAAATAAAATATATAACTAGAAGAAACTCAATAAATTGGTCGATCACCATGCCCAGCCCTTCTAGGGCAGGGTAGGTGCCAAGGCTGGAGCTTGCTACCATCTGCGGCTCGTAAGCCTGCCCTTCCTGTCAGCCTCCTTGGGGCGGGGAAGGTGGCAGACCAGAGTGGCCTAGCATCTATCTACCACCTGCCTCGTGCTGGTGGGGAATGCGGCTAGGCCTGGGACCAGTTGGTCCTGCCGCTGAGGGGTATCCCCTCCCATGGGAGACATAGGTCTCTGATACTCCCACGCCAGGGAGCCGGAGCCGGGTCGCCATCTGGTAAAGACCCGGGCCGGGAGAATTCCCGGTGAATCAACACCTCCTCCTCCTTTCTAGTATTGTTATTATACTAGTATAGCATCAACATATTGTAACTTGAAATAAAATATACAACTAGATTAAACTCAACCAATTTCTCTAGTATTGTCTTTTAATAGTATGTATAATCATATTGTAATTTGAAATAATACATAACTAGAATAAACTCAATCAATTTCTCTAGCATTAAGTACTTAGTGAATAAGTCTTTAGAATAAGCTGCCCCTAATGCCATGGCATGCCAGTGGCTCTCCTTGCATTACAGTTTTATAATTGTAACTACCAATAACAATGTACACTTGTAACATGCATCGAAATAAAAATATTATTATTATTATTATTTCTTCCATTTCCTGATATCCCCATCAGTTTCTAATGAGCAGTGCAACCCCTCCTCCCCCTCTGCTCCTTCTATCCTTCCTCAGGATCTGATATCCGGGTGGGAAGATTGCGTGTTATTGTCCCAGTGAGTTTTGTTTCCGTGACTGCTATGATGTCTGGGGATGTCTCCTTGATTCTTTCATGCCACTCCTCCTGTGGTCCGGGGAGAATGGTGGGTTTGGGGGAGCAGGTGCCCTGGCAGGGGCCTATAGGGGTTGCTGTGGGGTGGGGTTTGTGGTGTGGGGGTGGGGGCAGAGGGCCTATGGGGGTTACAGTGGGGGTGGGGTTTGTGGTGAGGGGGATTGGGATAGAGGGTACAGTGTGTGGGGGTGGGGTTTGTGGTGAGGGGGATGTATGTATGTATGTACTCACCTAGTTGTGGTTGCAGGGGTCGAGTCACAGCTCCTGACCCTGCCTCTTCACTGGCCGCTACTCGGTCACTACCCGCTCCATGAGCTTTATCATACCTCTCTTTAAAGCTATGTATGGATCCTGCCTCCACTACATCACTTCCCAGACTATTCCACTTCCTGACAACTCTGTGACTGAAGAAATATTTCCTAACATCCCTGTGGTTCATCTGAGTCTTCATCTTCCAACTGTGACCCCTTGTTGCTGTGTCCCATCTCTGAAACATTCTGTCTCTGTCCACCTTGTCGATTCCTCTCAGTATTTTGTATGTCGTTATCATATCCCCTCTATCCCTCCTGTCTTCCAATGTCGTCAGGTCGATTTCCCGTAACCTCTCCTCGTAGGACATACCCCTTAGCTCCGGGACTAGTCTTGTTGCAAACCTTTGCACTTTTTCTAGTTTCCTTACATGCTTGGCTAGATGAGGGTTCCAAACTGGCGCTGCATACTCCAGTATGGGCCTAACGTACACAGTGTACAGGGTCCTGAATGACTCCTTATTAAGATGTCGGAATGCTGTTCTTAGGTTTGCTAGACGTCCGTATGCTGCAGCAGTTATTTGGTTGATGTGCGCCTCAGGAGATGTGCCCAGTGTTATACTCACCCCAAGATCCTTTTCCTTGAGGGAGGTTTGTAGTCTCTGGCCCCTTAGACTTTACTCCGTCTGTGGCCTTCTTTGCCCTTCCCCAATCGTCATGACTTTGCACTTGGTGGGGTTGAATTCCAGGAGCCAGTTGCTTGATCAGGCCTGCAGCCTGTACAGATCCCTCTGTAGTTCTGCCTGGTCCTCTTCTGATTGAATTCTTCTCATCAACTTCACATCATCTGCAAACAGGGACACTTCGGAGTCTATTCCTTCTGTCATGTCGTTCACAAATACCAGAAACAGCACCGGACCTAGGACTGATCCCTGTGGCACCCTGCTCGTTACAAGCGCCCACTCTGACACCTCGCCACGTACCATGACTCGCTGTTGTCTTCCTGACAGGTATTCCCTGATCCATTGTAGTGCCTTCCCTGTTATCCCTGCCTGGTCCTCCAGCTTTTGCACTAATCTCTTGTGTGGAACTGTGTCAAACGCCTTCTTACAGTCCAACAAAATGCAATCTACCCATCCCTCTCTCTCTTGTCTTACTGCCGTCACCCTGTCATAGAACTCCAGTAGGTTTGTGACGCAGGATTTCCTATCCCTGAAACCATGCTGGCTGTCGTTGATAAGCTCATTCCTTTCTAGGTGCTCCACCACTCTTCTGATAATCTTCTCCATGACCTTGCATACTATACATGTCAGTGACACTGGCCTGTAGTTTAGTGCTTCGTGCCTGTCTCCTTTTTTAAAAATTGTATGTATGTATGTATATGTGTATGCAATAATAATAATATTAATAATAATAATAATAATAATAATAATAATAATAATAATAATAATAATCTTTATTTCTACAAGTATATGTACAAGGTATACAGGCCTAGCTGACATCAATGACATACTACTATATAGAAAGCCCTGTGGGGAATTAAGAGATTACCTGTCTGGGCTTCACCGCCACTTACAACAAAATAATCTCCCGGGGAGTGGACCGACTAGTATAATTTTACCGCGGTTACCCCCGTTGAGGCGTGTGAGAAAACTTGCCCCACTCCTGGTCACATTTAAGGGGACCTTTCGATATTCTCACTCTAAATCCACATCTATCCTTGACCAGTTTATTAAGAATGAGTAACACCAATGGTTACGGTATTGTTAAATTTTGTGGACTGTATGGGTTAATGTCTGACTGATTGGGGAGAAGGAGGAAAGAGTACAACTTAATATCACTCACCCTTTATCCGTGCCATTGTTGTTCACTTGAAGATCCCGTCATTATCATTCCCACCGTAGACACACATTATCCCAACATACCTACTGGCCAGACGGTTGCTAAGATAACAAGAGTACTTACAGTGGGGAAGAAACAGCATTCTTGTCGCTATTCTTCGACGGATCGCGTGGTCCTGCTCGGAAGATTATTCTTCCGGCAAGATGATGATGTTGGTGGTTGTCCCGATGAGTCAAGAGAAGATTGATCCCTTGAACTCTCTTACGCCCACGAGACCGGGCGTTATTTAACGTGGTTGGTCGGGGTAGTGATTCATATCCTCTCACTATACCCCTTTATTAGAGTTTATACGTAACACTTTACACACTATTCACACGTCGGTTTAATGTCCCATTAATTTACTCTCATTAGAGGTTAATCCATTAATAATTGTGTACGATGAACACTGATCGAACCGACGCACATTTCCGCCATCAACACCGCCATGGCGGCGTCGCTCACTGTTTAACACATTATCACTCATTTATTATAGTTTCTTGGACTTAATGTCCCACATTATGCCCGGCGAATATTCACAACATTCACTATTGTGAAGAGAGACCATTAACCGCGATTTGGTCGTTGTAAACGCCGATTTCCATCTCCTTTATATCCAGAGCTCTCCCATCGTTCACCTCCATTCGCTTATCCCACGAGACAGACTGCCTGGGCGACTTCACTTGACCCAGCACGGCGTACCCATGCCACCGTAGTGATGGTTCTCTCCTCATCTCAAGAAAAATACGAACCAACAGCCACACATTAAGAATATTCACATTAGAAAGGCTATCGAGTATAACCTTTTGGGAAAATACCCAATATTTTCCACAAGCCCCTTTTTATGCAGAGCATTTCGGGCAAATTAGGTCAATTTTGTCCCAGGATGCGACCCACACCAGTCCACTAACATCTAGGTACCTATTTTACTGATAGAGGAACATGGACAGCAGGTGTCTTAAGGAATGATAAGTTATGGCAGGAAAAGAGGGAATATAAATGTATAAATTCAAGGATTATGTGGAGTAAAATAAGGGTTGAATGTGAGAAGTGGGTTATAGCAGGTGTTTATGCACCTGGAGAAGAGAGAAGTGTAGAGAAGAGAGATAGATTTTGGGAAATGTTGAGTGAATGCGTGGGGAGTTTTGAAGCAAGTGAGAGAGTATTTGTGGTTGGGGATCTCAATGCTAAGTGAGAGAAAATGTTGTGGAGGGAGTAGTAGGTAAATTTGGGGTGCCAGGGGTAAATGAAAATGGGGAGCCTTTAATTGAGCTATGTGTAGAAAGAGGTTTGGTAATAAGTAATATATATTTTATGAAAAAGAGAATAAATAAGTAAACAAGGTATGATATAGCACATAATGAAAATAGTTTGTTAGATTATGTATAGGTGGATAAAAGGTTGATGGGTAGGCTTCAGGATGTACATGTTTATAGAGGGGCAACGGATATATCGGATCATTATTTAGTTGTAGCTACAGTTAGAGTAAGAGGTAGATAGGACTAAACGAAAATAGCAACAGCAAGTAAGAGTATAAGGGTATAAACTAAGGGAGGAGGAAGTTAGGGTGAGATATAAGCAACTATTAGCAGAAAGGTGGGCTAGTGCAAGTATGAGTAGTGGGGAAAGGGGGTTAAAGAGGGTTGGGATAGTTTTAAAAATGCAGTATTAGAATGTGGGGCAGAAGTTTTTTGGGTTATAGGAGGGTGGGTGCAGGAGGAAAGAGGAGTGACTGGTGGAATGATGAAGTAAAGGGAGTGATAAAAGAGAAAAAAGGTAGCTTATGAGAGGTTTTAACAAAACAGAAGTGTTGTAAGAAGAGCAGAGTATATGGAGAGTAATAGATAGGTGAAGAGAGGGGTGAGAGTGCAAAAGGAGAGCAGATGATAGAGTGGGAGAGGCACTGTCAAGAAATTTTGCTGAAAATAAGAATTTTTTTTGGAGTGAGATAAACAAGTTAAGAAAGCCTAGGGAACGAATGAATTTGTCAGTTAAAAACAGAGTAGGGGAGTTAGTAGATGGGGAGCTGGAGGTATTGGGTAGATGGCAGGAATATTTTGAGGAACTTTTAAATGTCGATGAAAAAAGGGAGGTGGTAATTTCATGCACTGGCCAGGGAGGTATAACATCGTTTAGGAGTAAAGAAGAGCAGGATGTGAGTGTGGGGGAGGTGCGTGAGGCATTATGTAGAATGAAAAAGGGTAAAGCAGTTGGAACTGACGGGATCTTGACAAAAATGTTAAAAGCAGGGTTGATATTTTTGTTTAATAAATGTATGAAAGAGGGGAAGGTACCTAGGAATTGGCAGAGAGCATGTATAGTTCCTTTATATAAAGGGAAGGGGATAAAGAGATTGTAAGAATTATAAGGGAATAAGTTTACTGAGTATACCAGGTGAAGTGTA
>WNWK01044720.1:0-14994 GCA_009830355.1 Cherax destructor | reverse complement strand
TCGACTTCTGGGAGCGTCACGACGAAAGACACAAAGGAAGGTAAAAACATTGTTGTTGTTGGGGACAGTCAGGTTAGGTACATGGATAGGGCTTTCTGTTTGATTGATAGGAGTAGGAGACAGAGGGTTTGCTTTCCTGGGGCTGGGATGGAGGATATTGTTAGCCGTCTGGACGACATCATGAGAGGTAATGGGAGCAATCCTATTATCTGTCTCAGTGCTGGAGGCAACGATGTTGGCAGACGTAGGAGTGAGGACCTGACTAGCAGGTTTAGGTCAGCAATAGACATAATTAGGAAGAAGGGTGGGAACCCTGTCATATGGTATTTTGCCAAGGAGAGGAGTTGGAATGAATGGTTGCCCAGGGCAATTGGTGTCAATTGCTGGCTGACAAATACTGTAAGGAAAATTCAGTAACATTCATTGACAACTGGGACCTCTTCTATGGCAGAAATGACATGTATGCCAGGGATGGGGTTCACTTATCCAGGTCTGGGGTGGGGGCACTGGCAACTGCAGTGGAGGGAGCTGTTAGGGCTTTAAACTAGAAATAGTTAGTGGTATGGGTTTTGGGGGAAAACAGAGAAGTCCCAGTGTAGTAATATTATAAGTTGTAGGAGAACTAGTAATTTTTTTTTTTTTTTTTGGGGGGGGGGGGGGGGGGGGGGGGGGGGGGGGGGGGGGGGGGGGGGGGGGGGGGGGGGGGGGGGGGGGGGGGGGGGGTGGCACTCTATGTCCGTGATCATTTAAATTGTTGCATAAAACGGGTATAAAGTCTGAATTAACACATACAGAGTCTGTCTGGATAGAATTTTCAGGGGGGTGTGAAAAATTGATTTTAGGCGTGATTTACCGTCCTCCAAACTTAGATAGGGAACAAGGGAGACTACTTTGGGAGGAAATTGTTAAGGCCACAAGACACGATAACGTAGTAATTTAGGGACTTTAACTTTAGTCAGATTGATTGGAATTTCATGACAGGGAATTTAGAATCTAACGACTTTTAGAAGTAGTTCAGGATTGCTTTTTGAAGCAGTTTGTAACAGAACCTACAAGGGAAATAACCTACTTGACTTGGTTCTGGCAAGCAAGGAAACCCTTGTTAATAATTTAGAAATTACAGAGGAACTCGGCTCAAGCGACCACAAGTCAATTACCTTTAGCATTGAATGGATGTATGATAGTAGGGATAATTCAGTAATGGTCCCAGATTTTCGCTTAGCAGATTATAATGGACTTAGAGAACACTTATCAACTGTGGACTGGGGTGAAGAAGAGAGGTATCAATATGACAGTTTTCTTAACACTATACAGGCTGCCCAAAGAACATTTATCCTGCATAAAGAAATTAGATCAAGTAGAAATGACCCAAAATGATGAATAATAGGCTCAAATATCTTTTAGGGCAGAAGAAAGGAATTTATAGGCGCATAAAAAGAGGTGAGGGTCATCTTATAAATCAGTATACTGACATTAAGAGGGACGTTAAAAAGGAATAAGAAAATCTAAACGGGACTATGAAATTAAAGTTGTTAGGGATTCAAAACTAACCCAAAAGTTTTTCCAGGTTTATAGAACAAAGTTAGGGATAAGAGATCCCTTAAAAAACTGGGCATCTTACTGACAAGGAGAATGATATGTGCTCTATTTTTAATAATTATTTTCTCTCGGTTTTCACACAGGAAGACATTAATAATATCCCAGTAATTAATTTTTACAGAGGCCAGAAGAAGATAAATTATGTAATATCACAGTCACTAGCGAAATGATTATGAAACAGCTGGACCGACTGAAACAAAATAAATCGCCGGGTCCTGATGAGCTTTTTGCAAGGGTTCTTAAGGAATGCAAAATGGAACTCTGTGAACCAATATCTAACATTTTTAATTTATCTCTTCAAACAGGTGTAGTGTCTGATATGTGGAAGATGGCTAATGTAATTCCTATTTTTAAAGCAGGGGACAAGTCACTCCGTCAAACTACCGCCCAATAAGCCTGACCTCAATTGTAGGCAAATTACTAGAGTCAATTATAGCTGATATTATTGAAGCCATCTAGATAACCATAATTTGATTAATGATACCCAGCATGGATTCACGAGGGCCGTTCCTGCCTATCTAATTTATTAACCTTCTTCAGTAAAGCTTTGAGGCTGTTGATCACGATAAAGAATTCGATATTGTTTATTTAGACTTTAGTAAGGCTTTTGATAGAGTACCGCACAGAGACTGTTAAAGAAAGTGGCAGCTCCATGGCATTGGGGGAAAAGTGCTGTCATGGATCGAGTCATGGCTCACCAATAGGAAGCAGAGGTGTGCATAAATGGGGTTAAATCCGAATGGGGACTTGTAACAAGTGGTGTTCCACAGGGATCAGTCTTAGGCCATTGTTATTTAATATATATCAATGACCTTGATAGAGGAATTACTAGTGATATGAGCAAATTCGCCGACGACACGAAGATAGGTAGGATAATTGATTCAAACATAGATGTCATAGAACTTCAGGAAGATTTAGACAAACTTAATTCGTGGTCAGAAATGTGGCAGATGCAGTTCAATGTAGATAAATGCAAGGTTCTGAAGCTCGGAGTGTCCATAACCAAGCACTTATAAGTTAAATAACGTAGAACTTAGCCATACAGATTGCGAGAAGGACTTGGGGTGATGGTAAGCAGCAACCTTAAACCAAGACAGCAATGCCTAAGCGTACGTAATAAGGCAAATAGATTACTGGATTTATATCAAGAAGTGTTAGCAACAGAAGTCCAGAGGTTATATTACAGCTTTATACATCATTAGTAAGGCCTCACCTAGATTACGCAGCTCAGTTCTGGTCTCCATATTACAGAATGGACATAAATTCGTTAGAAAACATCAGCGTAGAATGACTAAATTTATACATAGCATTAGAAATCTTCCTTACGAGAGAAAGATTGAAGACCCTAAAATTACATTCACTTGTAAGACGTAGAATGAGGAGACATGATCGAGGTATACAAGTGGAAAATGGGTATTAACAAGGGGATATAAATAAGGTCTTGAGGGTATCTCTCCAAGAAGAACCCGCAATAATGATTCAAGTAGATAAGTTTAGATTTAGAAAGGATATAGGAAAGTATTGGTTTGGAAATAGGGTAGTTGATGAGTGGAACAGTCTGCCTAGTAGGGTTATTGAAGCTAGGACCTTGGGTAGTTTCAAATTTAGGTTGGATAAATTCATGAGTGAGAGGGTTGGATTTGGAGGGACTCGCATGAGTGGGTAGAATTGTCAAAGCTTTTTTCTTGGGTAGCATTGAAAATTGGGTTGAGCAAATATTCTGTTAGTGGGACGGATTGTGAAGGACCTGCTAGTATGGGCCAACAGGCCTGCTAGTGTTCCTCCTTCTTATGTTCATGTTCTTATTAGCTAGTGACTGTGATATTACATAATTTATCTTCTTCTGGGCCTCTGAAAAAATTAATTACTGGGATATTTAATGTCTTCCTGTGTGAAAACCAGAGAAAATAATTATTAAAAATAGAGCACATATCATTCTCCTTGTCAGTAAGATGCCCAAAGCTTTTTAAGGGGACCTATCTTACCCCTAACTTTTGTTCTATAAACCTGGAAAAACTTTTGGGTTAGTTTTTGAATCCTTAGCAATTTACATAGTCCCGTTTAGCTTTTCTTTTTCCCCTTTTAACGCCCCTCTTAATGTCAGTATACTGATTTATAAATGACCCTCACCTCTTTTTATACCTATAAATTCCTTTCTTCTGCCCTAAAGATATTTGAGCCTATTATTCATCCTTTTTGGGGTCATTTCTCTTGATCTAATTTTTTTTATACAGTTTCGGGGAGCAAAGGAAGGGAAAGAAAGTGAAAATCGAAGGGGGGTAAAAGAAAACACCAATGACTTCGTTTCCTTTAATTGCTTTTAAAATATATTTTTCATTACTGTTACACGAGTGATATTGCTTTACAGAATAGTGTGTTTCCCTGAATATTACTTACGTAATGCAACACTATGGACATAAAGGGTATAAAATACCACACGAGGGAAAAAGTAACAAAATACAGTATAATGTGATCCTTATTGACTACGTTTCGCGAAACTTGGTCAATAAAGGATCACATTATACTCCATTTATGTTTATTTTCCCAGTTCAATAGTATACTTTTCCCAGTCATATTTTTACAAAGTAGTCTCTTAGTTCAGTCAAGTGGACTCTACTTACCTGGAGTTTACCTGAGAGGGTTTCGAGATCATGCCCGCGGCTCGGTCTGAGATCATTCCTCGTGGTGGATCAGGGTCTTATCAACCAGGCTATTACTGCTGGTTGCACGCAAACTGACGTACGAACCACAGCCAGGTTGGTCAGGTACTAACTTTAGGTGCCTGTCCAGTGCCTTCTTGAGGACAGCCGGGGCATTGGTAACCCCCCTTATGTATGTTGGGAGACAGTTGAACAGTCTTGGGTCCCGGACACATTGTGTTGTTTTCAGTGTACTTTGTGGCGCCCCCGCTTTCATTGGGGGAATGTTGCATCTCCTGCCGAGTCTTTTGCTTTCGTGTGCAAGTTTGGTACTAATCCTATAGGATTTTCCAAGTGTATGTTATCATGTATTTCTCTCGTCTGCGTTCCAAGGAATACAGATCGAGGGCCTTCAACCATTCCCGTAATTTAGGTGCCTCATCTTACTTATGTGTGCTGTGAGAAAATTTTGCTTCTCCCCTTTTCGCTGTAGGTCTGGATTATTGGCAGTTTGGAGCTCGGAGCAACTCTTACTGAATACAATGAAAACGGGTACTTGATTTAATATCATTATCACAGCATCTTCTGAAGTACTCTTTATTTCTGTCAAACAAAAAGTCAGGTATTTAAAAGATACGTAACTAAGTGCAGAAGGTGAAAGAAGTTTAATCTTTTGTCAAAACTAAAAAAAGTTTAAGAGGCGCCTGAGTTTCCTGTCTCCTAATATCATGTTTATTTTTACCCCATAAATCTACTTTTTTCCCTAATTACTATCGCATTTGCTTTAATTAATTCATGGTATGACTTAACAAATCTTTGAGGACAATTGTAATGCAATTATTTCGGCTGAACTTCACTAACTCTACAAATAACCCGCACATAGAAAGAGGAGCTTATGACGACGTTTCGGTCCTATTTGGGCCATTTACAAAGTCACACTAACAAAAAGAACGAACGAGTTCAGAAGATCCCAATGGGATGAGCGGGAAGACGGGACAGACGAAGTAGCACTGGAGAGGAGTGTTCTTAGTCGTAGAGATGAGCTTAACCCAGCAGCTGAGGCGATCGTGGGAAAGAGCTGGAGAGATCAGGACTTGGCTGGCGATATGGACGATTTGGGGAAGCTGTGCAGGCTGCATCATGGTGGTGGATGTGTAGAACTGGTGGTGAATGGTTGCTGGAGATGGTGGGGGGGGGGTGGAAGGGGGGCATGCTTCAGTATGATTGGTCTTAATATGCAAGAGAACAGGATCATCGGTGATTGGTGGATAAAACTCTTCATATCTTTTTCTTGTTAGTTTTTTTTTCCTGTCAGAACCATTTTGAAGTCCTTTGAAAAAGATTTTTACAATAAAATGTTTTATTGCTTTTTTCTTTTTTAAGTCTGCAATTGTTTTTAGTTATGAGGCGCCGGAACAGGTTTGAAACCCCTGACCCTGGAATAGACGGCCTGAGGTACAAAAGCGTCGGGGTGGGGTTTATATGTGTAGAAAGGAGGGTTCAGTTGGTGATGTTAAAGTAGCTGATTGGCTGCTGTTTCTGAGATGGAATTTCAGGGTGTTAGACATTGCCAACATCTTTAGTGAGCTTCATGATGTCGGCAGATGGGGTGGATCTGAAAAAGTAAGTTTACACATTATTCAATCTAAGAGCTGTTAATGAAGGTTGAAAGAACCTGGTATCACCATACGCGATGCATATATACAGGTAATGAATTTTCGTAGGTTTACAAGTCAGTGAGCGGTGGTGGAGGGCTGAAGAGTTTCAAGCTTCAAATGTCCTGAGTTTGGTGATGGTGAGCATACAGGATCGGAAGGTGTCTTCTTCTGTTCTGCTTCCTGCTGTTTATTTCAAAGACCACGGAGTAGGGCACTTTTATTTTATAGAGTATGATGATTGTTTTTACAGTTGAGACACTTATGGCAGAAATGCAAGTCTTGGAATCGTGGCCTTCAGACCCAGGTGCAGAGCAGAACTTTTGCTTTTTTGTGGGGCAACTTTTAGAGTGTAGGCAGAGTATAACTCCAGCATTGAGTAGCAATATGATGGCACCTCTCAGCTTCACATGAGAGGAGCAATAAAGTAGAGTATGGCCAGGCCTCAACCAGCTTGGCAGCCATTAATAGACTAAATAAAAGCATTAGCATGAGGAGGCAGTAGAATCTTGGTGATGCTTTCCACTGAAGCCCAGGGATTTGTTTCAATGGAGGTCTTTAGGTCTTCAACAGGTTGTGTGGTAATCAGTTTGTCAAGTCTCTTCAAGAATACAGTCCTCTTAGGCCTGTAAGGCAGGAGAGGCACAATTTTGGCCACGGTCTGATAGTGGACAAAGCAGAGGAGGTCAGTAACTTTTCAGCCTCAACATCGTCTTCACATACAACAACATGGCTTTGGAGTGTTAGATGGTATTGACCTTGATATAAGCTGCCCTGATTGGTCACAGCAAGAGCAAGCTTAGAGGAGTTATTAACCGTCCCACAAAAAGAGAAGGAGGAATATATATAGGTCAGCAGACAGGGCGGGAAACACAAAGAAGTGGTGGAGGAGCAATAGTGGTGTAGTAGTATAGTAGTAGTAGTAGTGGAGCTAATATACCAGGAAAGAGAAGCACTGCAAGGGAGCTAGCGGCCCCAAATATAGGAGAAAAAAGGAACACAGAGGGGGCAAAAATAACAAATACCCCTTCCTCCGTCTCTGTGTTAGTGTGACTTTGTAAATGGTCCGTCGGGCTGAACGTCGTCGTAAGCTCCTCTTTATAGAGGTTGGGGTGTAATGAAGGACAAATACAAGGCAAAAGAAAGAAACTCAAAGATTTAGAAGTTATACCCACAAATTAATATGATCCTGACTTCACTTTTTACGAAAACAGACAAAGCAAAATGCATGGTAATTATAAAAGAGGTAGATTATATAGGGTAAAACATAACATATTAGAAGATAGAGGAACTACACGTGCCCCTTAAGGCTTCTGTATAGGTTGCTTCACCTCATCACACGGTTACAACATTGTACGAAAAATAAGTATGTTGAATATTTACAAGAGATGGAAGACAATACACAGTTGGAGATGATGGAGACAGCTACTGAAGTAATGGTAGTACATAAACAATCATCTATGGTGTTAGATTTCAAGAGAAAGACAGAGAAGTAGTGAAATTGTTCTAAGTAATTTGAGCACTATGACTTAACGAAAAAACTAAAATATAATGGATATATCCAATGCCACCAATATACTACTTGATGAGACCAGCTGCCACTGAATATATCGATAGAGACCATTGCCACTAACACGCAGTTCTACTTTTCCACAATCTTCTGGCAACGGAATTTTGTGATTCATGTTCGGTCAACAATTACAAACTATTGTTAAAGGAAACTCAAGTGAAAGACGGGAAGCTGAAATGAAGAATCTCCACATCCGTGCCGAGTTATCTAACATTAGATCTTTTTTGCACATTATTCCCTAATCTTCTATACACCTGAAAGAAACCTTTTGCTAGTCGTTTAATCCTCGCCACGTTAGCTCTTTTTAGCTTTTCTTATTCACTTTTTTTATTTCCTCTAATTGAATATATTGATTTCTTAACCCATCCTTTTGATAGGCCTATATGCCTCTCTTGGACCAGTGAGATGTTATAATGTATTATTATCCATTTGGGATCATTTTTGCCAGATCTAATTTCCTCCTACTTGGAACATAAGTTGTCTGGGTAGCTAGAACTATGCTTCCGAAAAACGTTATATTGGCAACCAACATCACCTACCTGACCCAGTCAGGTCATCCCATTTAGCCCACCCAGATAATTTCAAGTCCCATGAAGTCGCCCAAGGAAGACGGGGAAAAGGATTTGATTGCAGTTAGGGGAATTTCCCAGATATTTCAAACTAAGTGATTTGTGATCGCTTTCCCAACCCTACAAACCTCAAGATTAAAAGTGATTTTTTGTTAAGAACCCATCACGTCAAGACAATGTCAAGCAGGTTTTTCCTCAGTTGGTTCTGTCACAAATTTTTTTTTAAAAAACAACCCTAAACCCGTATTAAGAAAGTCATAGACTAAAATTTCCTGTCACATTGTTCCAACTTTTCCAAAGAAAACCCCATTAACAAAACCCTTTTTCTTTCAGATGCTTTTTTTGGGTCCAAGCAGATTATGCACTTATAAAGGGTTTTGGGGGGCCTATAAATCACACCCAAAAAATTAAATTTCACGACCTCGAGAAACTGTGCCAAACAGATTTGTGTCCGATGTTTCTAATTATTTTTGCAACACAAAAATTTTAAATTATCCAATACACCCCACTCCACCACCCTTCCTGTTGACCCTATCAGTGTGGGAAAAGTTTATATCCCTGTATGTTGCACTGGAACTTTCATCTTTTAAGTTGAACCAGGTCTCGTTATAGCAAAAATCATATTACCGAACTTGCAAAAATCTTATCTCATCTTTTTTCTTAGACTCCTACTATTTTAAGAACCCAAGAGAGCTAGTCACTCTGCCCCCTACTATCTCTTTTTTTGTTTATCAATTGTTTGTCTTTACTAGCAACTTTATTTTGAAAATTGTCTATTAAACATATCCCTGAGGTATCCTGGAAAAGGAAAATAGGAAGGAATTATAACACTAAAAAAAGAAATATTTCTAATGTAATTTTGAAGTATTTTTATAATGTTTATAATGAATTTTTATCATACAATTTTTTTTGATAAATTGTATTATAAGGGATTATGATTCAGAATAATGAAGTACTATGAGATGTACTTAAAGTACAATGGAAATATAATGAAAAAAAATGATATTATAAATTTTTTATAGTGATTTTATACAATGCATTGTAATACAATGCAATATGGAGAATTATGCAGCAAAGTATTATAATACAGTGAATTATGAAAAGTTCATTATGATAGTGAATGATGAGGAATTTTATCATGATGCATTTATAATAAGGTTTTAATGCAGTACTTATGAAGTATTAAGGGTATTACATTAGTGTATCATTATAGGGTATTAAATATAATGATAAAGTGTATTATAAAGCATTTGAATTATGATACATTGTATTAAGAAGCATTATGAAAGGGTTTATTATGTAAAATTATGATACAATACATTAGATACAGATAAAATCAATGTGGCCACATCCCAAAAAGATTATAACACCAGTGGTGGCACCCGCCACAGGCAACACCAGGGCTGGCACCCCCACAGGTAAACCAGGGCTGGCAGCCGCCGAGGTAAAAAACCAGTGGCGGGCAGCCCCACAGGAACACCAGGGCGGGCAGCCGCCGCAGGTAACCCAATGGCTGGCACCCGCCGGTAACACCCAGGGGCCACCGCCGCAGGTAAACCAGTGGCTGGCAGCCCCCCAGGTAACACCAGTGGCGGGCCCCGCCGCGGAAAAACCCCATGGCGCAGCCCCCCAGGTAAACCAGGGCGGGCGCCCCCCGTTAACACCGGGCGGGCCCCGCCGGCAAACCAGTGGCTGGCAGCCGCCGCAGGTAACACCAGGGCGGGCAGCCGCCGGGGCACCAGTGGCCAGCCCCCCGGGTAACACCAGGGGTCACCGCCACAGGTAACACCAGTGGCGGCCGCCGGGTAAACCAGGGCTGGCAGCCGCCGCAGGTAACACCAGTGGCGGCAGCCGCCACAGGAACACCAGTGGCGGGCAGCCCCCCAGGTAACACCAATGGCGGCCGCCGCCGGTAACCCCAGGGGCGGAGCCGCAGGAAACACCAGGGGCCCGGGGCCGCGGGGTAACACCAGGGGGCAGCCGCCGCAGGAAACACCAGGGCTGGCAGCCCCCGGGACCATTTGGGGGCAGCCCCCAAAGTTAACACCAGTCGGGCAGCCGCCGCAGGCAACACCAGTGGCTGGCAGCCGCCGCAGGTAACACCAGGGCCAGCCCCCCAGGTAAAAAGGGCTGGCAGCCCCCCAGGAAACCAGGGGCGGCAGCCGCCAAGGAACCCCGGGGTTTGGCAGCCCCCCAGGTAACACCCGGCCCCGGCAGCCCCCCAGGTAACACCAGTGGCGGCAGCCCCCCAGGAAACACCAGGGCGGGCAGCCGCCGCAGGTAACACCAGTGGCTGGCAGCCGCCGCAGGCAACACCAGTGGCGGCACCGCCGCAGGAACAAGGGGCTGGCAGCCGCCGCAGGCAACCCCTGGGCGGGGCAGCCGCCGCGGGCAACACCAGGGGGCAGCCCCCCGCACCAGTGGCCGGCACCCGCCGAGAACCCAGTGGCGGGCAGCCGCCGCAGGTAACACCAGTGTCGGGTAGCCGCCGCAGGTAACACCAGTGTCTGGCAGCCCCCCAGGTCACCGGGGGCGGCAGCCCCCCAAACCCAGGGCTGGCAGCCCCCCGGGTAACACCAGGGCTGGCAGCCCCCCAGGAACAAAATCAGCCGCCGCAGGTAACACCAGTGGCTGGCACCCCGCAGGTAACACCAGTGGCTGGCGCCCCCGCAGGTAAACCAGTGGCTGGCAGCCGCCGAAACCAGTGGCTGGCAGCCCCCCAGGACCATGGGCTGGCAGCCCCGCGGGAACCCACGGCAGCCGCCGGGAAAATTAGGGGCTGGAGCCGCCGCAGGTAACCCCTGGCGGCACCCGGGAAAACACCGTGGCGGCACCGCCGCAGGTAAACCATCTGGCAGCCGCCGCAGGTAACACCAGTGGCGGCACCCGGGAGGCAACACCAGTGGCTGGCACCCGCCGCAGGCAACACCAGTGGCGGGCACCCCGGCAGGAAACACCAGGGCTGGCAGCCCCCCAGGAAACACCAGTGGCGGGCGGAGGAAACACCAGGGCTGGCAGCCCCGGGCAGGTAAACCATTGGGGCAGCCCCCGGAAACACCAGTGGCGGCAGCGCCGCAGGTAACACCAGTGGCTGGCAGCCGGCGGTAAACCGGGGCTGCAGCCGCCGCAGGTAACACCAGTGGCTGGCACCCCCCCCAGGCAACATCAGAGTCAACAAAACTTTTCGGAATTATAAGTCTGATTTGTCCATGAATCTGACTAAAAATTTTTCAGCAATTTTATTCAAACAGAATTAAGTTTTTTTGGGATCTCTAGTGGTGGTGGTTGTGATGGTGATGAGTGGTTGTGTGGGGACTGTTACAGTGGTTTTCTGGGGACTGATGGTCGTAGTTTTATGGTTGTGGGTTTTGTGAGTGGGGGTTTGAACTGAATCCTGAGTAATGCAGCAAAATTAACACTGCACACGCCAGGGGCATAACAGAACTGTTTCTAAAACTCATTGGTTTTCATTGTTCTTACTGGGGACGACTTAATTTGTCGTATGACTAGGAGCGATCCTACTAATGAATATAATTTTCACCCAGTGAGAAATGTTGACGTTTAACCCAAAAAAACCTTCCCCCCGGGGCCCATTGCAAATCTTAACTATGAGGGGGAAATGGGTAAAAGCACGACAGGTTGATAAGATTTAAAAAGGGGGTTTTTTTTTTCGAGAGTTTTTTTCCCCCCAAAACTTTTTTCAGTCGATACAGAAGAGCCAGAACAGCGGTAGAGTTTGGGGAAAACGATGAACGTCCTTTACCTTCAAGAGTAGCTTTAAGGGTGATGGGCTGATTAATCGCCCACGACTTACGCTTTCTAACCTTGTACTTGATGAGTCTGAGGCGAAACGTTTCTGAATAAAGATACCTACCCACATTTTATCAAACTTAATTAGTTTTACAAATAAACGTCAACGAAGGAATTCTTTTAAAAATTTTTTATCAATTTTGTTACTTAAGTTTTCGTTCTGTCAATAATTTGAACACATTTAATTTTGTCGTCTACTTGTGGTTGGCTGCTATGTTGGTTGTCCTGCATGTTTTGTGTGTTATGTTGGTTTTGCCGACTATGTTGGGTTTGAGATGTTGGTGGCATGTTGCATATTTGTTTGGTTTTATTCTTTGTTAGTTTGGGGTTACTATGTGGTGAGATGACTGGTGTGGGTGGCTGTGGGTGGTTTGTTGGGTTATGCTAACTATGTTGGTTTTGCCGAACGGGGGACGACATGTTGGTTGTGCTTTGTGTTTGGGGGCTGACCGTGGTGGTTGGGGGTGGCGTGCTGACTGTTTTGTACTCATGTTGGTTTGGAGTTTGGTTTTGCATTTTTTGGGTGTTGGTTGTGCTATGTTGGTCGGGGATTTGTTTGGGTTTTGCATTAAGTGGTTGGTTTTTTAATTGTTATTATGTTTGGGTTTTGGGAGTTTTGAGATGTTTCGGGTTTTTTAAAAAGACGCGAATCTTTTAAAATAAAATTTCCGTGCATAGAAAGGATTGTCCTTCTAGTATCCAGCCTGATACGGGGTTTTTGCAACAAGTAGCAGTATCCGGCCAGTTATCCGAAAGGTCAATAGTATCATGGGATTTCAACTGAGGGGGTAAACCAAAGAAAAAAATTTTAATATGTTTTTTAAACAAAAAAAAACGTCAAGGTATCCTTACGCCCTTAAAAACAATATCATTGTGCTGAAGGCACATTTTCTTAATGGCTCTTATGTACCATCTTGCAATGTCAGCAATTTACAATAATACTAGGATATATACAAATATGTGAGGAATGTGTATGAGTGTGTTCCGGGAAACCCTTTTTTAAGACTATCGAACGGGACCGACAAAAAACCTTCCCATAAGCAACTTCTAACAAACAGGCTATCAGAACAGCTTGATTAAAAATAAAACGCCCAAATTCCCCGAACAGCAAAAGGAAAACAGCACAGCGCCGGGAAAAAGGGAATAGCATAACGACCCAACTGGGGACCATCACAGATCCTCCATTAAAGTCAAAACCCAATATGAACAAAGTTCAGCAAAACCCAAAAACCCAAACTGTGACGGTGACAGATGCCCAACGAATTAGGTCAGAAGTTCCCAGAGACCTGAGTTATCTCAGTGAAAGTGACAAACACAGTAAAACGTCGAAAATCACTGTTAGGCTTTTTCGAACAGAGTTACACAGAGTCCAGAGAAGTATGGTCGTTCACCACCGAACACATACTCTACCAAAAAGAGTCTAAATGACGAGAAAAAAAGCAGAGACAAGAGCGAGGTCTTTCTCCAACGAGCGTCAGCAGGGAAGAGAGAAAAAGGGGGGAGTTCCTCCCCCGGTGATCACGTGACTCGATGTGACGCGCCCAGCAACTCCAGAGAACCGGGAGAAAAAGCGGCGCTGTTAGGAGGTATTTGAACTACAGGCAGCTACTCAACACTCGAACATAGAGCACAATTTTTAAAATGGTAATCCTACCTAATAAAAAAGCAAATAAAAAAATAAAGAAGATATAAATGATTTGCTATTATCGAAAATATCAAATATAAAATTATAAGAAAGGGAAAATATACATCATAAATAAATATATAAAGGCCCCAATCGGGGGTCGCAATACTGGCTTAGGGGAGCTAGCTATGTTGCTTGTGCTTATGTTGATTGTACTTCAGTTGGTTGAGCTAGCTATTTTTTTTAAGATATGTTGGTTGTGCGGGCCGTTGGCTTTTGTTGGTTTGCAGACTATGTTCTTTGTGCTTAGTCTGTTGTTTGTGGTTTATGTTGTTTACTAGCATATTGGTTATGCTGACTATGTTATTGTTCGGCTATGTTGGTTGTTCCTATGTTGTTAGCAGGCTGTTGGGGGGGCTATTTTTATTGTGCTACTATGTTTATTGTGCCGCCTATTTTTTGGCTGACGTGTTGGCTGTGGGTTATATTAGGGCAGGCTATGTTGGATGCACGATATTTTGGGTTTTGCCTTGTTAGCTGTGCAGACATTTTGGTTGGTTGAAGATGTTGGTTGGCGAATGTTGGTTGTTCGGAAATTTTAGTTGTGCTGACTGTGTTGCTTGTGCTGACTATGTTGGGTGGGGGACGGGTTTTGGTTCGGCGTTATGTTTCCATGTTCGTTGGCGGGCTTTTTTGGCTGATTATGGGGTTGTGTTTTTATTTTCGTTGAGCTGGCTATGTTGGGTGTTTTTTGCGTTGTGCTGGTATTTTGGGTTTCAGCTGCGTTGGTCGTTCAGTGGGCATGGTCACGGGGGTCGTCTGTCCGTTGTCTGGGAATTAGGGGGGTTTACTGAGCACCATGGCTTGCTGTAGTGTTTTAAACCGAAAATTGTTGGGAGGTACTTTCTTCAGGGGGAAAAATAGGGGGCGGGCTTCCCCCAGAGGGGTTTGGGAGGAGGAGATGGTGGGAGCGGGTATGGAGGGTTACCAGGGAGGTGGAGAATGACCCCTTTAAATGGCAAGTGGTTCACAATTCAGGAAGAAGGAAGATAAGGAAGGTTATAGATAAGATGTGAAGGTAGGAAATGATTCTCTGTTTCCAGGACGAGTGTACCCAGTGGGCAGTGAGGTTGGTACCATGACTCCCTGCTAATCAAAAGAATATTCTGATTGTGGGAGACTCTCAGGTAAGATATATGGACCGTGGTTTTTTTAAAAGAGATAGGAAGGCAGACAGAGGGTGCCCCCAGAGTTGGTTTGTAATAGTCAGCAGGTTTGATAATATTATGTCAGGTAATGGAACAAGCCCATTATATGTTTTAGTGCGGAAATGACTCCGGGGAAGGGGAGGGGACAGGAGCGCAGGATAAGACAGGTCAGCCATAGAAGTAGTCAGCCCCCGGGGGGGATCCCAATCAAAGTAACATCTTTCCTAGAAAGGGGGAGGCAATGAATGGATTCAGGGGAAGGAAAAATTTCTGGCAAGACAGGATTACAAGGAACTTGCAACCATTCATTGATAACTGGG
>WNWK01044719.1:0-14994 GCA_009830355.1 Cherax destructor | reverse complement strand
CCCATTAATGTGATGTTGTCAACCCGGCTAACAATTCTTCCATCCCAGCCCCAGGAAAGCAAACCCTCTGTCTCCTCTCCTATCTTTAAGCAGAAGGCCCTATCCATATATCTAACTTGGCTATCCCCAGCAACAAAATGTTTTTCCTTCCTTGGTACCTTCGTCGTGACGTTCCCAGTAGTCGACTCACATTCGTCTGGTAGCAC
Organism: Cherax destructor; assembly: GCA_009830355.1. Taxonomy (NCBI): domain Eukaryota; kingdom Metazoa; phylum Arthropoda; class Malacostraca; order Decapoda; family Parastacidae; genus Cherax; species Cherax destructor. Next base: position 14,788 of record WNWK01044719.1, on the reverse strand, counting down.
AGAAAAGGAGTTCGAAGTTTCCACAGCGTTCTTTTTTTTCTTCGTCGTTACTACCTCCAATTCTTTTTCTTGATCTTCAACGTCCCATCTGTGGCCACGCCCGGTTCCCTTTTGACCAGGACTCACAACAGGAGGACTACTACGTCCTCTTTTTTCCTCCGTCAATCGCCACCGCTTCGCCCCTCAATTCCTCCTTGCTGCTGGTGTTTAATAGGGGGCATCTTGGTTCACTTCCAGAGCAAAAGTGGCAGTCCACAGAAACCCTAGACAGGAGTCCACAGAAATGACATTGCCATCGACGTGACTTTCACTGCCTCCAGCGTTCTCCTTGTACATTGTCATGGAATGGATTTTAAAGGGTAATCTATTATGATGTTATAGATGAAAAGAATGTTGTGTAGTTAAATAGGATTGTAAAATTAATGAATTTATATGTGCATGGATTAAACATTCAGTGATAATTTTCAATTAAGGAAGGGGACTCCTTTTGTAGTGATGATGTCGGTCTGAGGTTGAACCTTTCAGTCTTCCTCAGACCGAACCTAATTACCCCCTACTTCTTCCTTCCTTGCTCTACATCCCTCCTTCCCATTGCTCCACACCTTTCCAATCCCCCCCTCTCCCTTCCCTGTTTTCTGTCTTAAGAAATTTCTCCTCATGCATTGTAGTTCCTAGTTTACGAGAAAGATTATCGTTGTTCATCCCATTCTATTGAGGTCCTTGGTGGTGGTTTAGTTTTCTGTGGAATCTGGATCATATGGGGATTTCCCGATACCTCTTCGGTCTCCTGTTGGAGGCATCGGGTTCTTTTGGGTGACATGTGCATCTCTGGAGGCTGCCTGTCAGATTCCATGAGATGGTTTGCCCAAAGAGGTATGCCTAGTGGGGGGTATCCGACCGTCGTCTCCTTTGTAAACCAAGGTAGCTTGGTAGATGCTGGTTTAGTGTCTTGAATGGTAGGGTATGGCATGGGTTTCATGCCACATCTGCTAAACTGGCTGCACTGTGGTCCTCTTGTTGCCGTGGGATTTGCGACCATTTCACTACTCGTGAGCTATCCCTACATGGTCTCCCTTTTCTTCTTTTTCATTTTTCTGAAAAAGAAAAAAAGAAAAAAGTGACCTACCCATGGAGTCCCAGATCCAAGAAATTGTTCTCCCTCCATCCCTTTCTTCTAGAGCGTCCTCTACAACCCTATCTCATTATTGGACTATTGTTCAGACATTTTCTAACAACCCGATACCTTCTACTGGTAGCGTTTCGTCACCTGCTCCTTGTATCGAGGTTCCACTTGATTACTTTGATTCATCCGACCTCCACCGTGTTTGATCTGCTTCCGGCTTTTTTGGAAGATTTTTGGATCGCCTACCCACCTCATGATGGACCACCTCCAGTTCCGCACCTGAACGATCACGACGATTAATAGTTGACACTGCTTTGACAACCTCTCACTTTCCCTAGAAACGACCAACATGACACTCACTTCCCTTACATACTACGTTTCAAAGTACGCAATGGACTAAGTTTTTCACTCTGCAATTGACATCTCCCTCGGGCTATCTTTCTGATCATAGTATCGGCAAGTTACTCTCGCACCATGTTGGTAAAAATATTTCATTTCATGTTCTTAAGAGTTACTAAGAGGCCTCTAACCTCGTGGTACTTCTACAATCTCCTCTGTGGTCACAACTGACAGTGACCTCTTTATCTAACTCTCTTGCACTCCTGGATTCCAAGGTCCTAGTCGTTGCCTCATACTGTCCTTGAATCTTCATCTTCTTGCTCACCTGTTTATATGTCTACAAGACATTACAAACTACACCTTATCTTCGCTCTCTACTTTTCCAAAGTCTAAAATATCCCCAAGGTTGAAATCTCCTTTAACCCTTCAATTTAATCTTTAATTTTTTTCATTTCAGTTTCTGTGCTTAGTTCTTTACCTCTCTTACTGCGCTGTTATGGGGAAATTCCTCCTTCCTTTCGTTCAGTTCCTTCCTCTCCTGTCTCCTCCCAAGTTCTTCCTCTTCTGTCCTTCCCACGATTCTTCCTCTCCTGTCCCATCTCAATTTAACCCTACCCTCTCAGTCCCCTCTCCCTTTTGGTAAGTTCCTTCTGATCTGTATTCGCTCTCCCTCCTGTCTATAACGTCGTACTACTGCAACTTCCTTGTTCTTGACCTATCTCCGAATATACTGAGGGAGACATACCAATCCTTTTCTGTTTACTCGTTTTCCGCTATCTTCCAAATGGGACTTTTACCTCCTAGTCCGTAGACACCTACTGTGTCATGTTACTGGTATACTTCTCTTCTCAGATTATGACTTATTTACAGTGAAATATTCGAGGCCTCAGGGGTAATTGGGGTGAGCTTCGTGTGTTGCTCTCCAAGTTTTCCCTGTTTGTTACACTCCAATATTATCCATCCGTCTCGGCCTATTTTTATTGCATTCATCGAATCCTTTTCCGATGGTTCATTTATGAATGCACTTTTCGAACCGGTATACCACACCATCATATCTTTGTTCATTCTTTGCTGCATCACACCAGGCATCTAATTGAACAAGTGGTATACAATCTGTCTTTATCTTCCTCGAGTATTGTTTATTCCTTACCGCCAAATCATCTGTTATTAGGTGATTTTAATGCACATTTAATTCACGTTCTTTTTTTTACTAAAGTAACTCTATTAATATCTCATTTACAGTTTGTGGACTACATGACTCAGAATGCATATATGGAAGCTTCACTGGTATGTGTAGAAGTAGCTGCCAGACTGGTGAGATTGCTGTTGGAGACTGTTCATCTGGATCTTGCAACTGTTGTTACACTGATGGTAAGTATTTTTTTATTAAAAGACATATCTTGAAAATTTAATGAATTTTTATGTTAATTGAATTGTTACAACTATTTAAATACAAAAAGAAAAATTAAAATTTATGAATTTTATTCTCATATTTATTTACTAATAAAAATGTATATGGGTGTGAATTAATTCATAAGAACGTGTAAGGAATGCATATGTGTAAGGAATGTGTATTGGTAAGGAATGTATTTTGGTAAAGAATATATATTTGTATGTAATAAAATAGGGTTCTCATATAGCCTTATGTTCTTCATAACTTTGCATACTTTTGAAATTAGCGAGTATAATATTATTTCAGGAATTTAAAAGGTATGTGAATAATCAGAAGGACGGATGAGTTTCTCGTACCGCGGACCGTAATTTGACAGTTCGACGGTGTAACATCTAGGCTAACCCAGGCCTCTAATAAGAAGAATTCTTAGGTATTACTGAATTACACTCCATCAAAGACACCAACTGTAACTTAACTGAACACCTTCCCTTGGCACACGAGCTTTAACAGTAGATGTATTCTTACACTACCCCCTTCCCTTCAAACCCATCCATGTAGGATTGTGTGGTCCTTTGGATAAGAGCGTCATTTGTGATTTTCGCTCCCATGAGTTGGGTTAAACCAAATTTGGTTCGATCCTTTCTAGTTGCAGTTTTGTTATTGATTCAATACCACTTGTTCATTGTTACAATAATATAAAATACTGTTCGTGGGGGTAGTACACCAAACGGGGAGTAGAATGAAATTAGCTTAGAGGCACCCACACCAAAATATGTCCTCGGATCACGGTAAAACAACTAGCTCTGCTGTGTGCGTGATTCTTGTAGGATTGCCTTGTCCTTTGGGTTAGAGCGCCATTTGTGATTTTCGCTCACCATGAGGCGAGCCATAATGACACCACTCCCATAGTCTTCACACGCACCTCAAATGTTTACACTTTACTTCTGGTAACTTCACTTTTGTCCTTATTTATGACACAGCCTGACTATGGAGGTCAACTGATATACCAACCTTCACTGATACTTTTATTTTGTTTTCACTTTCTTCCTTTTGCTTGTTTGTTATCTTTTCACACTTGCTATATGCTACCTCACAGTTCACTCCCTAACCAACTTCACAGTTGACTTTCTGACTTTGTGTTTACTTTTCCTTGTAAGTCGATACTTTGTAGCTCTGTGGCAGCAGGTGCCTTCTAGGCCTCTAACAGACTTTGGCACTTTACAATTTCCTTAAATTTCAGACTTCCTCTTCACCATTTCACTTTTAGGATTTCATTCTCACTTGTTGGAATGTTCACTGACCCAGTCTCTATCACTGGCTTCTGCTATGAGTTAAAACACGCACTAAAATAGGTTGCAAACACTGGGGTCCGGGAACAAGTTCCTGGTACGACTGGAAAACATTAGGACGTTTTTCCATGTTCACCCGTCAGTAAATTGGGTTCAAGGTGTTAGTTGACTAGTGTGGGTTGCATCATGGGACAAACGTGACCTAATTTGCCTGTAATAATCTGCATAACAAAGGGCTTTCTATATAGCTGAATGTTATTGATGTCAGATAGGTCTGTATACGTTGTACATGTACTTGCAGAAATAAAGATTTATTATTATTAAAGGGGGAGGGTGGGTATTGAAAAAATAAGGCTGTGTGTTAAAGGGGTAGAGTGGGTGTTAAAGAGAAAATGTGGGTATTAAGGATTCATGAGCCGATGTTAAAGAGGAAAGGGCGTTTGTTAAAGGAGGTGGGTCAGTGTTAAAAAGGGAGGGTGCGTGGTAAACCTTTGAGGGAGAGGGAATGGCCTGGAGGTAAAGCATGTTCTTGGCTGTTGGGAGTGAAGGATTAATGGGGGAGGGGACAGTGGGTTTTTGACGGGATGTTGGGAGGGTTGTTTTGATCCAAATATTTATAATAAAATTGATGGGTGACGGAGGGATCTTTGGCGCGGAAGGATTGCTGACACTATTCGTCGGTCTGAGAGAACAGACTGTTCGTCTCTCTGTGAGAACAGTCTGTACACTCTCTGAGAGAGTGTACCTACTCTGTGAACATACTGACTGACGTAGATAAGCTGGTCACAGAGTAGGTTGCGTCTGGGGAGTTACTCAGAATGAAGGTTTTTTCACATCATGACTCCTACTTTGCCCTAGAGGAGGAGATTCACTATATCTTTCGGCAAATTCCTGTCTGCTTCCTCAGATATTTCCACACCTTCACATTTACTCAATGAAGCGTTAATGTGTAGGTACAACTGTAGAGTCAAGTGAATTTTCTCTCAGGTACTGTTTCCCGAACCTCAAATCACAGTTCACTGTTAAACTCTGCCAAAGACGTAGCTATAGATTTTACCTTATATAACATTAAATAGGCAGAATTTTCTTATGTGTGACTGTGCTTGCGTTGACAATCATTCAAACGTGATACTGGGTCTCATTATAAATAATCTACACTCAAGAGTCATGTCCATCACCTTCATCTGAGAAGCTGATCATTGTCACATCTTCAGTTCTTCAGTAATAACGAGGCCGATACCTTCGTTACATCAACCTCATAGATACAAAGGATTTCTTGGGTCTTCCCAGGAGCCAGAGCCACTGCTTCTTATGAAGAAGAAACCACTACACCTTACCTAGAAAGTCAGTGGATAGTATTTTCAACATATTCCAATCTGAGTTCCTGCCACTATGCTTATCACATGAGGTGATACTTGGCGCATCTCTCACTAAACTAATCTTACCTTACTCATCTCCAACCTTACATAAACCAAGAGTTTCAGCTAAGATGTCAGTGCAGCACAATCTTGTACATTCCCTGAACTCTCTGTGATTTACCTTGCCACCGTCTATTTAACCTCTATGAATTGTACCACCTTTGTTCACAGTAGATATCTTCCTCACTGACAATCGCTCTAGCATCATCAACTCTATGATTCTCTTCCTCATATCAAGAAACCTGACTGTGGTTTAGTAGTTTATGTATCCATTATCGTACATATCCGTATGTATGCAGGATGTTTCTCTCCCTTTCATATTTTATGACTCATAGTTTCTTCTACCTACCATGACTCATGGTTCCTTCTCCCTACCATGACTCATGGTTCCTTCCACCAACTATGACTCATGGTTCCTTCCACCTATTGCACATTATGTAAGACAGCATTGGCACCTCAACAATGCTGTCTTCTGTAATGTACACTGCCTGTATTGCCGGTAAAATAATATACTGAGAAGAAAACTTAACAATAGCTTACACAATACACCATACACTTAGAATCCGCTTACGCTGGAAGTGAAGATTCACACTTAAACACTACATGTTTAGTCAGGCGACCTCGTGTCAGGACAACAACACAGAGGGTCCCTGGGATAATGATCTCTCTGCCTGAAGAAGGAGGAGCTATTAGCGTGTTTACTCGTAGTTTTCTTAAATCACTATTTTAGGTAGCAGTATGTTTTACTGATGGTGAACAGGCTACTTATAGCTACATGTAACTTTTGTACCCTCCTGGCGAGGGTACAAAAAAAAAGATCGATAAAACTAAAAAAATGAGTTAAGCCTACAGAAAAACTGTTCAATAATCTGGCAACATTTTGGTGTAAATCTTCTTGTAAATTTTTAGAGCGAATTATTATACCTACACCATTTATTGTGAAGGCGCCACAGTTAATATATCTATGCACATGAAATAAATTTTCGGATTTTTTCCTATTGTTTAAATTTCTTTATTTTTTATTATTTTTATCATTACAAACTGGGAGGAGCTATCATAGGTGAAGAAGCTGAATTTGTTTAAGTTGAGCTGAAGACACCATGACGTCAATAGGTCACTCAGGGCTCTATGTCACATATTTACAAAACTTTTGACATTTTCATTATTCCAGCTATTACATATTTCTCATAATTATATAAGAAACACGTTTCATATCATACAAACATACTAGAACATATAGACACAATTGTGAGGTGTGGTAGTCGAACACTTCAAGTTGTGTAAAGCAAGTGTATTATAATTTTACCGTCTCTCTGGTTCACCAACACCAGAGAAGCTGTGTACACTACTGGGGGTAACTGCAGAAGCATTGTATACCATCACTATTTTATATACTTTTACATTAATTTCATATATCAGTTTGAAGAAAAAAAATTATATGCTTCCCAGTAATATGCTTGCTCGCATTTCCTCGAATATCTCGAGAGTAAGTTACTGACCTATTTACCGTCAACTCTCTATTAATTATGAATGGAATGGCTCGTGGCCTGATAGGCAAATCTCTCACTTCACACGATGAGAATCCGGGTTCGATTCCCTGCAGGGGTGGAAACATTGGGCGAGTTTCCTTACACCTGTTGTCCCTGTTCACTCATGAGTAAAATGGGTACTTGGAACAAAGTTGACTTAATATGCCCGAAATGATCTGCATAACATAGAGCTTTGTATTGCAGGTCATTGATGTCACGCCAGTCTCGGCTGAGTGGTGTGTTGGGGTTCTGGACGTGTGTGTTAGGGTTCTGGACATGTGTGTTGGGGTTCTGGACGTGTGTGTAGGGGTTCTGGATGTGTGTGTTGGGGTTCTGGACGTGTGTGTTTGGGTTCTGGACGTGTGTGTTTGGGTTCTGGAGGTGTGTGTTGGGGTTCTGAATGTGTGTATTGGGGTGCTGGAGGTTTGTGTTGGGGTTGTGGACGTGTGTTTATGGGTTATGGACTTGTGTGTTGGGATTTTGGACGTGTGTGTTGGGTTCTGGACGTGTGTGTTGGGGTTCTGGGCGTGTGTGTTGGAGTTCTGGACGTATGTGTTGGGGTTCTGGAGGTGGGTGTTGGGGTTCTGGATGTGTGTGTTGGGGCTCTGGGCGTGTGTGTTGGGGTTCTGGACGTGTGTGTTTGGGTTCTGGACGTGTGTGTTGGGGTTCTGGACGTGTGTGTTGGGGTTCTTGAGGTGTATGTTGTGGTTCTGAAGGTGTGTGTTGGAGTTCTGGTCGTGTTTGTTGGGCTTCTGGACGTGTGTGTAGGGGTTCTGGATGTGTGTTTTGGGGTTCTGAACGTGTGTGTTGGGGTTCTGGACGTGTGTGTTGGGGTTCTGGATGTGTGTTTTGTGGTTCTGGACGTGTGTGTTGGGGTTCTGGGCCTTCTAACCGAAAGCTACCTATTTCACCCGACTGATATATAATTCATCACTAAAACTCATATCGTTGGATTGCAACTACAGTGTTGCAAGAACTCTCACATGTGAGTTGCGACTAGTGATGTACATAGTGAAACACGAAATGCTTTCGGTTTAAAGTGGATCTCTTAGTTCTGCCTCCATTACCCCTCATCATTTCCGGTGTCAGTTACGAGGTGCCACAGCTGTTAAGTACACATTCCTGAAGACATTGTGTGTGTGTAAACTATTGTACACCTTTATTATTCAGACAACTATATTGTTCAACCTTGTACACACCTAGATAATGACTTGCTATTCGAGGGCTCTTTTTGTGGTATAACATAGCATAGCCAGTGTGCAAACATGGACCTTATTCTTGATTCACATAAAGGTGAATTTTCCAACTCCTTGTTACTCATGCATCTGAATTCTGGTTATCGCCAGATCTGCCTCAAACCTGCCAGACTAAACCAATCTGACTGTCCATTTTTACAAAATAGTTTATTTTCACTAACAGAGGAAGGTGCATTTTTATTCTACTATTCACTGTGTATTTACGAGATGAGTTCTGCATAGTTGGTAGAAAAACACGGGTAGTTAAGAACAATTTGGAGCAGCATTGCAGTGTGACAGGTCAGTGAGGGTCATCAACAACAATAGTAAGTTTATGCTGGTTTATTTGTTCACCGAGTGAAAATTCGTCTGTTATTCCAATACACGTGAGAAAGACGTTTTAAGTGCTACGATAAGTTTTGGGTAAACGAGTTCCACGAGTATTGTAATGTTTAGTAATTGTCTACAGAAAAGTCTTGCCTAGTGAGTGACAATGAATGTGGCACTATACAACCAGTGTGCCATTTTCATCCATATTCTCTGGAGGCTGCCTGTCGGATTCCATGAGATGGTTGCCTAAAGAGGTATGCCTTGTGGCGGGTATCCGACAGTCGTCTCCTTTGTAAACAGAGGTAGCTTGGTAGATGCTAGTTTACTGTCTTGAAGGGTAGGGTATGGCATGGGTTTCATGCCACTTCTGCACTACTGGCTGCACTGTGGTCCTCTTGTTGCCGTGAGGGATTTGCGACCATTTCACTACTCCATTTCCTTCTTTTTCATTTTTTCTGAAAAACAAAAAGAAAAAAAGTGACCTACCCATGGAGTCCCAGATCCATGAAATTGCTCCTCCATCCATCCCGTTCTACTGCAGCGTCCTCTTACAACCCTATCTCATTATCGGACCATTGTTCGGACTTTTTCTAATAACCTGATACCTTCTACTGGTAACGTTTCGTCACCTGCACATTTTATCGAGGTTCCACTTGATTGTTTTGATTCATCCGACCTCCACACGTCTTTCATCATTCATTCGGCTTTTTTGGGAAGATTTTTAGATCGCCTACCCACCTCATGATGGACCATCTCCAGTTCCGCACCTGAACGATCATGACCATTAACGGTTGACACTGCTTTGATAACCTCTCAATCTTCCTAGAAAAGACCAACACGACACTCACTTCCCTTACATACTACGTTTCAAAGTACACAATGGACTAAGTTTTTCACTCTGCAATTGACTTCTCCCTTGGGCACCATGTTGGTCAAAATATTTCATTACCTGCAAATGGGGACTTTTATCTCCTAGTCCGAAAACATCTACTGCTTCATGTTACTTGTATATTTCTCTTCTCAGATTATGACTTATTTACAGTAAACTATTCGAGGCCTCAGGGGTAATTGGGGTGAGCTTCGAGTGTTCTTCCAAGTTTTCCCTGCTTGTTACACTCCAATATTATCCATCCCGTCTCGGCCTATATTTTATTGCATACATCGGATAGTTTTCCAAGTGGTTCATTTAATGAGAGTGCACTTCTTGTACAAACCGGTATACCACACTATCATATCTTTGTTCATTCTTTGCTGCATTACACTGCATCCCGCATCTAATTGAACAGGTGGTATACAATCTGTTCTTTGTATCTATCTCCTCAAGTATTGTTTATTCCTTACCGCCACCTCATCTGTTATTAGGTGATTTTAATGCACATTTAATTCACGTTCTTTTTTTTTACTAAAGTAACTCTATTAATATCTCATTTACAGTTTGTGGACTACATGACTCAGAATGCATATATGGAAGCTACACTGGTACGTGTAGAAGTATCTGCCAGACTGGCGAGATTACTGTTGGAAACTGTTCATCTGGATCTTGCAGCTGTTGTTACACTGATGGTAAGTATTTTTTTTATTAAAAGATATATCTGGAAAATATAATGATTTTTTGGTTAGTGAATTGTTACTATTATTTAAATACATAAACAAAAATTAAAATTTATGAATTTTATTCTCGTATATATTTACTAATAAAAATGTATATGGTTGTGAATGAATTCATAAGAATGTGTAAGGAATGTATATGTGTAAGGAATGTGTATTGGTAAGGAATGTATTTTAGTAAGGAATGTATATTAGTAAGGAATGTATGTTGGTAAGGAATGTATATTGGCACGGAATGTATATCGGTAAGGAATGTATATTGGTAAGGAATGTGAATAATAAGCATAAAATAGGGTTCTCATATAGTCTTATTTTCTTCATAACTTTGTATATTTATGAAATTAGCGAGTATAATATTATTTCAGATATTTAAAAGAAGGTGTGTGAATAATCAGAAGGAAGGATGAGTTTCTCGTACCGCGGACAGTAATTCGTCAGTCCGACAGTCTACCATCTAGGCTAACCCAGGCCTCTAATAAGAAGCATTCTTAGGTATTACTGAATTACACTCCATCAGAGACACCAACTGTAACCTAACTGAACTCCATTCCTTGGCACAGGAGCTTTAACAGTAGATGTATACTTACACTACCCCCTTCCCTTCAATCCCGTCCATGTAGGATTGTGTGGGCCTGTGGATTAGAGCGTCATGTGTAATTTTCGCTCTCCATGAGGCGGGCCAAACCAAATTTTGTTCGAATCCTCGGCTAGTTGCAGTTTTGTTATTGATTCAATACCACATGTTCGTGGTTACAATAATATAAAATACTGTTCGTAGATGCTAGTACACCGAACGTGGAATAGTATGAAATTAGCTCAGAGGCACCCAACCACCGTATATCCTTGGAAAACGGTAAAACAACTAGCTCTGCTGGGTGCGTGATCCTGTGAGTTAGAGCGTCATTTGTGATTTTCGCTCACTTATTTATGACACAGCCTGAATATGAAGGTCTACTGATATGCCAACCTTCACTGATACTTTTATTTTGTTTTCACTTTCTTCCTTTTGCTTGTTTGTTATCTTTTCACACTTGCTATATGCTACCTCACAGTTCACTCCCTAACCAACTTTACAGTTGACTTTCTGACTTTGTGTTTACTTGTCCTTTAAGTCGATACTTTTTAGTTCCATGGCAGCAGATGTCTTCTAGGCCTTTAACAGACTTTGGCACTTTCAAATTTCCTGAAATTTCAGACTTCCTCTCGACCATTTCACTTTTAAGACTTCATTCTCACTTGTTGGGTTGTTCAGATGCCCCTATTACCCACGTGTCTTAATTCACCCAATTGCTTGGGTTTATCATCGATTTCTCCAGTTCACATAGAAGGTAAAGACAGAATTTGTGAACTTCCACTAGTGCACCAACGATTAAGGCCTAAATCTATGTGGATTCATCATTAAGTGCAATTTCTCTGAGAATCACCGTGTGTAGAGAGCAGACGAGACCATCACCCACTCCAGCTTCAATCACCGATATCAACGTTCTATAGCTTAGAGACATTTATTTTTTTTCCAGACCAAACCTAATTACCCCCCTACTACTCCCTTCCTTGCTTTACATCCCTCCCTTCCCATTGCTCTACATACCTTTCCCAATCCCTTCCCTCTCCCTTCTCTGTTTTCTGTCTTAAGAGATTTCTCCTCAAGCATTCTGGTTCCTAGTTGAGGAGAAAGATTATCGTTGTTCATCCCATTCTATTGAGGTCCTTGGTGGTGGTGTAGTTTTCTGTGGAATCTGGATCATATGGGGATTCCCCGATCCCTCTTCGGTCTCCTGGGAAGAGGCATCGGGTGTCTTTTGGGTGACAAGTGTATCTCTGGAGGCTGCCTGTCGGATTCCATGAGATGGTGACCTAAAGAGGTATGCCTAGTGGCGGGTATCCAACCGTCGTCTATTTTGTAAAACGAGGTAGCTTGGTAGATGCTGGTTTACTGTCTTGAAGGGTAGGGCAAAGCATGGGTTTCATGCCACATCTGCACTACTGGCTGCACTGTGGTCCTCTTGTTGCCGTGGGGGATTTGCGACCAATTCACTACTCCTATGTTCTCCCTTTTCTTCTCTTTCAAATTTTCTGAAAAAGGAAAAAGTGACTTACCCATGGAGTCCCAGATCCATGAAATTGCTCCTCCCTCCATCCCTTTCTACTGCAGCGTCCTCTTACAACCCTATCTCATAATCGGACCATTGTTTGGACTTTTTCTAACAACCCGATACCTTCTACTGGTAACGTTTCGTCACCTGCTCCTTGTATCGAGGTTCCACTTGATTACTTTGATTCATCCGACCTCCACACGTCTTTGATTATGCTTACAGCTTTTTTCGGAAGATTTTTAGATCGCCTACCCACCTCATGATGGACCACTTCCAGTTCCGCACATAAACGATCACGACCATTAACAGTTGACACTGCTTTGATAACCTATCACGCTTCCTAGAAAAGACAAACACGACACTCACTCCCCTTTCATACTACGTTTCAAAGTACACAATGGACTAAATTTTTTCACTCTGCAATTGACATCTCCCTCGGGCTATCTTTCTGACCATCGTATCGGCAAGTTACTCCTGCACCACGTTTGTCAAATTATATAATTTCATGCTCTTAAGAGTTACTAAGAAGCCTCTAACGTCTAATCTCCTGTATGGTCACATCTTCGACAGTCACCTCTTTATAATTCCGGGTCACCATTTGGAGAAGACCCGGGCCGGATGTACGGGCGAATCTACAAGAAGAAGACCTCTTTATCTAACTTTCTTACACTCCTGGACTCGAGGTCCTACGTAGTTGCCTCATACTGTCCTTGAGTCTTCATCTTCTCGCTCGCATATTTCTATGTCTACAAGACATTACACAATTACACCTAATCTTCGCCTCTCTACTTCTCGAAAGTCTAAAATATCCCCAAAGTTCAAAAATCTTTTAACCCCTCATTCATTTAGTCTTCCCATTTTTTTCCTTTCCAGTTTCTGTGCTTAGTTCTTTACTTCTTACTGCTCTGTTACGAGTGTGGAAATTCCTCCTTCCCTTCGTACAGTACCTTCCTCTACTGTCTCCTCCCAAGTTTCTTCCTCTTCTGTCCCCTCCCAAATTTCTTCCTCTCCTGTCCCATCCAAAGTTAACCCTACCATCTCATTTCCCCTCCTTTTTGGTAAGTTCCATCTGATCTGTATTCGCTCTCCTCCCTTCTATCTATAACGTCGTACTAACTGCAACTTCTTTGTTCTTGAACCTATCTCCGAATATATTGAGGAGACATAAATAACCCTTTTCTGTTTACTCGGTTTCCTATCTTCAAATGGGGACTTTTCCTCCTAGTCCGTAGACACCTACTGCTTCATGTTACTGGTATATTTCTCTTCTCCTATTATGAGTTATTTACAGTGAAATATTCGAGGCCTCAGGGTAATTGGGGTGAGCTTCGTGTGTTGCTCTCCATGTTTTCCTGTTTGTTACACTCAATATTATCCATCCAGTCTCGGCCTATATTTTATTGCATTCATCGGATCTTTTTCCCAATGGTTCATTCAATGAGAGTGCACTTCTTGTACAACCAGTATACCACACCATCATATCTTTGTTCATTCTTTGCTGCACTACACTCCAGCCCGCATCTAAGTGAACAATTGGTATGCAATCTGTTCTTTGTAGTTCTCTCCTCGAGTATTGTCTATTCTTTACCGCCACCTCATCTGTTATTAGGTCATTTTAATGCACATTTAATTCACATTCTTTTTTTTTACTAAAGTAACTCTATTAATATCTCATTTACAGTATGTGGACTACATGACTCAGAATGCATATATGGAAGCTTCACAGGTGCGTGTACAAGTAGCTGCCAGACTGGTGAGATTGTTATTGGAAACTGTTCATCTGGATCTTGCAGCTGTTGTTACACTGATGGTAAGTATTATTTTTATTAAAAATCATAACTTGAAAATATAATGAATTTTTAAGTTTATTGAATTGTTACAACTATTTAAATACATGAACAAAAATTAAAATTTATGAATTTTATTCTCGTATTTATTTACTAAAAATGTATATGAGTCTGAATGAATTCATGAGAATGTGTAAAGGAATGTATTAGTGTAAAGAATGTGTATTGTAAGGAATGTATATTGGTAAGGAATGCATATTGGTAATGAATGCATATTGGTAAGAATGTATATTGGTAAGGAATGTATATTGGTAAGGAATTTATATTAGTAAAAGAATATATATTGGTAAGGAATGTGAATAATAAACATAAAATATGGTTCTGATATAGCCTTATTTTCTTCATAACTTCGTATACTTATGAAATTAGCGAGTGCAATATTATTTCAGGAATTTAAAAGGTGTGAATAATTAAAAGGATGGATGAGTTTCTCGTACCGCGGACCGTAATTTGACATTCCGACGGTCCACCATCTAGGCTAACCCAGGCCTCTAATAAGAAGAATTCTTAGGTATTACTGAATTACACTCCCTCAGGACACCAACTGTAACCTAACTGAACTACTTCCTTTGGCACAGGGCTTT